>VZRN01002817.1:810831-901042 GCA_013397935.1 Dasyornis broadbenti
AAAGAGGGCGGGAGCAGGGGAGCCGGGCCGCCACTCCCGCCCTGCCCGGCCGCGACCCCGCCGAACCGCTCCGCGCCGCCCGCCGGCTGGGGGCGCTGTTCGCCGAGCACGCCTCAGCTCCGCAGCCGACCGCGGATTATATGGGACCGCTCTCTCCGCCCCCAGTGGAGTCTCCCTCCGCCCTCGCCCTCACTCCCCACCCCTCCTCCGGCCGCAGAGAAGGGCATGGAGTTGGCGGGAGCCTATAAAAGCCCGTGAGAGCGTGTTGGGGACACGGCGTTGTGACAGTCTCCACGGGCAGAGGCGGGCACGCACCATGTCCCACCACTGGGGATACGGCAGCCACGACGGTGAGTGCCCGGCGGTGCACGACACCTGCCGGCAGGTCCCCGGGAGCCGCGTCCGGGACGTGCCTGCTGCTGCCCCGCAGAGCCCTTGCCCGGAGCGGGAATGAGCTCGGTGGCGCTTTTTTCTCGTAACCTTGAAATGCACCTGCGCCCGGGCAGCCCGTCTGGCGCTCCGCACGCTGTGCCGGAGCATCTCCTGCCTCCCTGCTGGCATTCCTTTGCTTCGGGAAAGGAACGACGAGCGCTTTTCTACAGGACGGGGTGGCCCCGAGCACTCCCCGGTACTACTCACGCCTCAGCCACCGAGGCTTTGGGGGTGCCTCGGTGCCCAGATGGGGTCTCCGCTCGCCAGTGCTGCCGCTACCGCCAGCCTGCACAAGTGGTACACTGTTAAAGGCTGATGCTGGTGTTCGAGCATCCCGATTTCCAGAGGGAAGGTTATGGTTTATATCCCCCGAACTTTGTGTCTTTTCCACTGAGTTGCTTTCTGCTGTCTTACAGGACCAGCTCACTGGCATGAGCACTTTCCTATCGCCAATGGAGAGCGCCAGTCCCCTATTGCCATCAGCAGCAAGTCCGCCAAGTACGACTCCTCTCTGAAGCCTCTTAGCTTCAGTTATGATGGCAGCACGGCCAGAAACATCGTCAACAACGGGCACTCCTTCAACGTGGAGTTTGATGATTCTTCCGACAAGTCAGGTGAGACCTCACTTTCATGTGCAGGAGGGATACGGCAGAAATTGCTACTAACACTCATACTAAAATGTGTACTAAATCTATAAGGGTTTTTTAAGGATGAAAACATACCAGTGTTCTGGCTCCTGTAAGGTGAGGATTCAGCAGAGGAAACTGAGATCCCGTTAGAAGAAAACTAAGCCTATCTGGACAGCTAAACTCCAGTGAAGTGAATGGTTTTATTTTTGTATAAATTAGAAGGATCTGGATAAGGGCTCAGATGTGGAAAGGAAAAAATGTAAAAGTATTTGACAAGAACAATTTTAGGCATAGGTTATCATAAGCTGCTGATCAAATGGTTAAAAGAAGAGGCATAATACATTGTAGGAAGAAATTGGTCTTAGAATAGCAGAGGATTACAGTTAAAAACTTGAAGTGGAAATAGTTCAGAAATAGTTTCTTTGGTTATCAAAATACTGTTTCATATTTCTGAAGCCAGTATTGCTCCCAGGTTACTACAGAAACAGAGGAATAGTTAGAAGATACCGTTTTGTTCTTTTGTAATTCAAAAAGTACTATCCCTGACATTTCTTGATGCTGGGCTTTCTGAAGATAAAGTGTCTAACGCATTTGTACAAAGTTTGCTAGCAGGCAGTCTGTCGGTCCCCAGTGTCTTGTTCATTGTGCTGTGTGGTGAAATTAAGCACTGAATCCTGCAAACCCTTAGTAATCCTTACTGAAAGGAATGGCCTTTCTGATGGACAGGCTGAATCCAAGCTGTCCTTGTAACAACAGTTTTGTAGGTTGTCTTTAATTGTAGTTTGTTCATCTGGCTGCATTTGCGGAAATCATCACCCTACCACAATGAATGTGCCTTTATTTTTAATTCGGACAACAAAAACAATCCTGTTGTAAGTCGTTGCCTTCTCTAGACACTGCCTGATTTAACTTGCTTGAGCAAATGTCCTATTTTTCCTAAGTGTTTTGTTGGCCATGTCATTTAGAGAATGGTGCTGAAACCAAATGATCTGTGCCTACTAAAAAGACGAGTTTTTTGTAGCTAATGTAAAACAGCAATATAACAGTCATTCAGCAGTGCTTTAAGAATTTGAATTTGTATTTTAAGTATAGTCTTTATGCTGAACAGTATTAAGTGGTCAGATACAAGTGTTAATGGTTTTATAAATATACATAAGTCTATGTATAATTTACAAAGAGCATCACCACTAATATTTGTACAGTTTTGAAAAAGAGAGGGAAAAGGTATTCTGACCTCTTAGTCTATTTTTCTGAAACATTGGTGAACTAACGGAGCTGAATGCATATTCATTTTAACAGTGTCATGGAAAATGAGGTAAAAGATGGCAGAGTGCAAAAAGGTGTTCTGTTTTTACCAGATATGAGCGAGTCTGGTCTTGCTACCATCCTGCTCTCACTGAGCCCAAAGGAAACAGGTTCAAGTCTTCACAGTATAAAAAACTATTGTGTTCACTTTGTGTGTGCCTAAGACTGGAAAGAACTGTGAAAATCAGATTGTGAGGAAAAAATGGCAAGAACACAAAATAATTTAAAAGAAATGTCTGTAGGAAGAATGCTTTTTATGAGAAGTCAGTGCAGAACCAGAACATCTGTGACAGGGATCTTTTGACAAATATGCAGTGACACAGCTTTCAGAGTGGGAGGATAGGAGATGCAAGTAGAAATATTCTCAGTATCTCTATTAGTGAATCAGAAAGTTATTATTCTTTAGAAACAAAAACCACTAAACAGACCTCTGTTAAGCTAGGTAAGGGTGGATCATTTAGTATTACACTTCTATTGAAAATTACAGTGCATAGAATCTACCTGGCAGCACACTTAATGGCTTCATTTGTATGCAGTTAACTAGGTAACCTACTTTCTTTACACAAAATAGAGCTGTCTTTGACTTGCATCTGCTGGATTCTGAATTTGAGACTCAAACGTGCATACCCAGTTCTTGGTTAGACATCACACAACAGTCACAAGGAGAAGCTGTATGAGCTTAGTGATGTGCTGGTATGTTTTACAGAAGACAATGGAATAATACCCCGTAAATACTTCTCACAGGCTGTATTGCTTGTTTCTATGAGCTGTCCCATATGTGGTAATGAATTATCTGTAGTAGGCACAAAATGAAGTAATAAGATCATTGTTTGTGAATAATCTTCAAGATGAGTAACTGCACGCAAAGTAGATCCATTTCATTAAGAATCTTCAGTCTCATCACTTATGACACTGAAGCAAACTGAACTGCATTTCTCGGTCTTAATGTCTTTTTGATCACTCCTACTCTTCAGAGTACTCAGAAGGAGTTTTTGTGACTTAAAAAAAACCCCAACAAAACAGGTAATAATAGCATAATAAAAATAGGCAAGAAAGCTAAAATGCATGTTTGGATTAAACTCTCTGAAAGAAGCTGTTACTTATTTCCTTGGTTCAGAAAATATGAAATGCAAATAATGTTGATCACAATTGAGAACAAGTAGATATCAGAATAATCAAAATGTTGATATTTTTTCCTGCAGAAGGTGTATTTGTTACACGTATACATCAGGAAAGTCATGTGAAGCTTCTGCCCATATCTGTGAAAAATAAAAATTAGGACTTCTTAAAATTATGTCTATATTACTTCAATTAAGGCAGTAAAATAAAAGTTCAGCTTTTTCAACAAAAATAATTTTATGTGCAATTTATGTGACCAATGTAACTTCACAGAAGAAAATATTTTTTTTCTCTGCTTCTAGAAGATTTCTTTATTAATAGGTGGAGCTCTATAGGCCTAACTCCTGATTCAGCTTGTAATTATGCTTATGACCTATACAATTTTCTCTTACAATGAATTTCCAACAGAGAAATTATGTTAATTTATTTGTGATAGCTTTAGAACCTGACTTTGTTTTACTTTCTTGTTATCTTTTCTAGATATGTTTAGATGTTACTAATAATGCTTAGAAAAACCCTCTTCCTAATCCATTACCTCCAAATCTTTGATTTCAGTTCATGTAGCAACTGTCTTGGGTTGTATGACAGCTGTTACACTCCAGAATATACTTGTAAAGGCTCTGTTAATTCCCAGAGAGAATCCCCTTCATGTTTCACAGTTGCAAGTTGGTAGATATGGAGTATGGAAAGGATATTCGCAAGCCAGCTTTGCCATGTTCATGAACATTTTTTGTTTGGAGAAATTCCATGTTTTGCCTTTACATAAAAGAATATTTTCTATCTTATATCCTTGGAGCCTTTCAGAATGCTTTCTTGGGCTCGTATGTAGAAATTGAACAGTGAACTTCCCCTTCCAGTTGTTGCTTAGTCATTGTCCTTCAGTTCTTGAAGTTGCTTTCCTAATATTCATATCCACTGTTTTTTAATAGTAGTGGAAATTAAAGTATTTTTAGGCATTTTATTTCATTTTTAAAATGTCTTAATTTTGACAGCAAAAATTCATTATGATAAAAGTGTCACTAGGAATAAAACTTTGAATTCAGGTTCATCCACTCTTATGATGGGACCAGACCTTACATGTATGAGTGAAGCAAATGGTTATGATAATTCTTAAAGTGTTTTGCTGTAATTCAGGAACTTTATAGCAAAGGAGTCTCATTAAGGGTACTTTTCTTATCACATTAAACATTTCGTATTCTAGTCTTCTGTAAGGACTTGTGTATCACTTCACTCACTTTAAAAGACAGAAGTAAACAGTGACTTATCAGAGCTGTAAAACCACAGGACATGACTTTGCTCAAAAACCCTCAAGAGCCTGAAAGAATATTTTGTAACATACATAAAATGTGTTGTCTGTATAAGTTTCCCCAGAAAATGTTTCAGAATTTATCTAAATTCTGAAATCCAAATGAGACATGTTCATAACAGTAGACTATGTATTCTGTATTTTCTGATCATGTGCTTGATGAGCGTATAAAAGAAGTCAATCAGCCATGAATTTATTCTGTAACAAGAATGTTAAAATATAATATTTTAGCTGTAGAACCTGACAGAAGTGTATTGCAACCATGGTGTAAAACTCTAGAGACATTACAAAATGTGCTGGTAATTTATGCTTGTGGGTAAGTCTCCTAATTGTTTCCTTCTCCTTGCCGCTGAACTAGAGAGAATATTGAAATTCAAGTCAGTGTCCCAAGTAAATCTGTCATTTTGCAAATATTCAATCATAGTAGAACTGAAGAATTATGAGAAGACCTTGGAAATGAACATACGGTAGTCGCCTTGATGCTAGGAACCCTTGGGAGTCTTTGAGTAGTTGTAATCCAGTATATTACCTGATTCTTTCTATAACTGTAAATATTAATGTGTACACATCAGCTGTCTTGAATTACGACTCAGTGCAAACAAACAAATCTATTTTTTTACAGTGGTTATTGAAGAGCCTGTGCATTAGCACTGCACACTTGGCAGTGCGTTTCTTGGAAAGTTGTGCCACGGTTGCTCTTTTCTTACACTTCCACCTTAGTTGGTGAATGGAAGAAGAAACACGTAGGTCTGATGTCTTTAAGGCACAACTCTTAATCAAAGTCACTGCTGCTGGTCTATTTTTAGACTTCCCAGATCCAAAGATATAATATTAGCTGTGCCAGAATAATATTGCATGTCATCAGTGTAGGGTCATGGATTGAAGGTCCACAGTGCACAATAGCTTAAGCAATGTGTCGATCCTTTGGAATCAGAAATCAGAGAACTAATTGCTTATAGGTTTAGGGGACTGTATTCAGACACCTGCTTATGTCACAAGTAATGTTGTGCACTCCTTGGCTTAAAAGTCAGAAGTTTCAAGGTCGTATGATCTTTAAGTCACTTTTCCTGTGAACTGGGATCACCAGAAGCTGCAAAAACTCTGTGTAAACAAATGACTTGAATAGCTCTAATATTTCCAGGAACTGGAAAGGAAGATGAGAGGGCTTGAGATCAGTCCTGCATGTTTCAGGTCTTCATTTCTTTACAGAACGCAAAAGTGCCCCTTCATTGGCACTGGGGCAGAGTTGGTTGATAGCTGGTGGGGATTTTTGTGTTTTGGGGTTTGTTTTTCTTTGTGTGTGTATGTTTTGTTTTTTGGTGGGGTTTTTTTGTTTGGGTTTTTTTTTTTTTTATGTTAACATGAAAACTTCCCTTTTGCCAAATCTCTCCTCTAGAGGTGCTTTTAATACAAAACCAGGAGAAGCTAGGCAGCTGTTATCAGCTGGGGCCACTTGGAAAAGTTTATTTTTAAGATGTAATGAAGCTGTGTGCCAGATGTCACGATTACCACTCTTCCCAGCTGATAATTTGTTTATTTACTTACAGGCGTGAGGGACTGCTGTGTATGTAGAGGCAGTGCTCACAGCTTAAGTTTGTCCTTCATTAGATTTCAGTGTAGTGTGAACCTGTCCAATATACAATTTTCACTACAGTAAGGAGGCACTGGATTACTAGTTTAAGTATTACTGTCAGAATTTAAACCAATTGTTTCTTTCAAGAGAATTTTAATGCTTCCAACTTGGTTCTTAAAATTTTTGTAGTGTGAAATGTGAAGGCTGAAGCCTGGTTAGAGACTCAGTATAGCATCTTAAAATTATCAGAGAATCTCTATTTAAGAGACTACATGAGAAATAAGCTCCACTGGTTGCAGGGAGTTGGAGGAATGTTAAGAACCTAAATTTGTATCCTGAAGCAGGTCAGAGTCTTTCTGGCTGCTGCCCAGCCTGGATGAAAGTTCAGCTGAGGTGAATTGGAACCACTGACCTACTGCAGATACACATGTCTTCAAACTTGCAATGTTTTGGCAGCTGTTTCATTCTGGTCTATCTCTGTGGAACATCCTTTTAGCCTTATCAGGCTAAACTTTCTAGCAAGGTCAGAAGTAGGTTTGGGTGTTTTTTTTTCCTTATGATATACCAATTTTTTTTCTCATGGTGAAGACCATTACAGATGTTTTCTGCAAGTGTAAACCCTACAGTCAGATGCTGTCTTGCTGTTCTTGCTTGTCATGATGCAGCTTCCTAGGAGGAATGTCTGAAAGAGATAATGTAAAGAAGGAAACATCTCACAAAATGTGACTCTCTGTACTCCACGTTTCACAGAAGTGACAGCTCACCCTAACTGAACTCTGTCAGATGGGAAAGCCCATCGTTGCATAAGAACACAAGGCTAATTCCTGAGCATCCTCATAAGAGTCTTTTTCATGTCATTAATAGTACATGGTGCTCAAGTTGTCTTTTTCTTTCCTTAAGTAATGCTTCATTTGCTTTGTCTCCTCAAGTCCTGTTTTCCATTGTACAGATGTCAGTGTATACACAAAAGCTTACAAAATATTAACATTAATATATGTACTATGCATATGTTTACATGAACATACACCTACAATGTCATTTACATGTGCACATCTGCTGTAGGCTGATAAAAAATAATGATTTTCTTTGTGCTAAAGCTATGTGTGTACAGGATGGCTTTTCTCAAAGGTAGATGCTTGAAATGTCCTGCTGCTGGGTTTTTGTTAGGTGGAATCTCAATTAGAATTAATTCTCCAAGTTTGGAGCTTTGGACATCTACTGTGCTCTAGTGGACCCATTATTTCAGCTACTGGAAGGAGGTTTGTTGTCAGTGATTGTCATGTGAAGAACATCTCTCAATCTGCATTTTCTCAGATTAACAACATGGTAGTAGTATTTTTTTCTTGTTACACTAATTTGTATGGCAGGAAGGAACTCAGTCTAACTCATTAAACAATCTTGTAGTTCTGCCATTTTTGATTAGTCCTTTGACATGTTTATTGCCTTGATTAAATTTATTAGTCTTCTGTTCTGTATAGAGAGAACATCTTATAGGAATGAACTAAATAATATTTGTGCAAAAATTCAGATGTAGATGCTGCTGCTTTCTGAAAAGAGGTATGAAGTGGTCCACAGTGTTTTTTTTTACAAGGCTGTCCTGTTTTACACTGGAAGGATAATTGCCTACTGACTTGCCTTTAAATAGAACAGTGAAGGTGTGTGGCCTCAGTAAACAGCTGTACCAGATGCAGCAAAATGCCCTTTGATTTCTGTGTTTTTTCCCATATCCCAAGAAAGTGTAATAGTGTCAAATCAACCTCACCTTCCATATCCAAGAAATCCCACAGTCAGTGTAAGTCCCATAAATGGAACAGTTTGTGTGGTTATTTGACTTTCTGAATTAGTACTGCTAATACTTATGTTTACCTAATTTAGACCATATTATGAGATCATTTAACAGTGAAATATAATTACTGGATTGTACTAGTATATATATTTTCCAGTAAAGGGTAGAAGGTAGAATGGTAATGGAAAAAAGTTACTGTTGCTTTATCTAAGGAAAGTAGCTCCAAATTTGTCTCACTGTAACATTTAAAATAACTAGTAGTGCAAAAGAAAAAAGGGCACTGTCAGGCTGTCACCTCTTGGCCTATAACAGAAGACCAAGTTATGAGTAGATTGAATCTGTGAGAAAAGAATGTTTTTTTCAGCTCATCTTATGCTGTCTTCAGACAGCATTGCATCTGAAGCTGTGGGATAGAGCAGAAGGGTTCATAGCTACATATGTATTTTCAGAATGGTTTTCACTAATAATAATTTCAAAAATAAGGGAGCTAATGATGAAGTGCTCAAATATGGGTCAGAACTTCCCCATCGTTTTTAAAAAGGGCATGGAAAGGTTGGATGTCTTTTCAATCAATTTAGTCTTGTTGATATGCTTGTCACATGGAACAAAGACAGGGAAGTTCCTGGTGTGAATGTTGTTCTGATTCTCTGTGAACTTTTATGTTGCAAAAGCATTTATATATGGTTTAAATAGCTTGTGCTGAAGAAAAAAAAAGCAGTTCTGTCATGTCTACTTTGCCTTTTAAGTTTAGTTTTAAATTTTACTTATTTTTAATACTTCTCAGCCTTTCCAAATAAAATAACTGTGTAATGTAGGCTAGAACAAGAGGGCTGTTCTGTAATTAAGCCTGCTGAATTTGTATTCATTCACACTAATCTAATTATTACTTTCTTTGAATGCTCTGCTGTGAGTCAAAATAAGCTAGTGCTGGATTTGAGAACCACAGAATGAGAAAAGTAAGCAAAAACTGCAAAGAGATTTTTCTGCATCTTTTGGGGTTTTGAGACTATAGCAAACTTTGTGTAGAGAAATAACACTGCAGATTAATTCAAGGACATTGCATGGTTCTGCTTTTCAGCATGCTTCCCATTGATTAATAATGGCAGATTAACCTGTGCTGTGCTAGTGCTTTCTGAGGTTAAGGAGTGGTGGAACCTCAGTCCGTCTGTACTTGCAACAACCAGCAAGACCATGAGCTAAAGGAACTGAAACTGAAACATTGCAACTCCATGGCATTATTTTAAAATGAAACTCGTTATTGTATGGATTTAATGATTTTTGCGACTGTAAAGATACAGCAACCAGTTGCTTCATTTCCAAAAGGAACTAATGCCCATTCACAGCTGCCATTCTGAAAAAAAGTACTCAGATTTGTAGTCCTGTGCTTGAAACAGTTATGCTTCTTGGCAACTAGCACATGCAGACATGTAAAAGTAGAATAAGGTATGTTCCTATTTGATTACTTTAAGTAGCCATTCTTCTTTGGGTCACATAGCTTGGAAATAGGTAGGGCAAGTCCCGGTCTGTTGACTACAGTATTGGAAATTACAATGCTGCAGTGGAACATGTATTCACATTTTTCAAATAAAAATACGTGTTGGGAGACTTACAAATATATTTACCAAAGGAGCCCCAGGCAAATGTTGGATTTGTCCACTGAACCCACATTTTGCATGTGTAGGGAACACCAGTGGAAACTAATGTATTTTTAAAAAGTCTTACTTCATTTTCATGTATTGCAGATTTTTAGTGAAGTCTTCTCACCGTATTGTTTATATCCACGGCTGATGTTGTCCATGCTTGTATATAATGAGACTTTTTCAAACCTGAACGTGCAGCCACCTTTTCCAATCAGCATTTGATGTATGTCTTCACAATGCACGTACTGTGCTAGTGTCTAGACTAATTGCAGACTGAGAGGAAAGCATCTTTACTCCACAGAATCATTGTGGCACATACGCAGAGCACACTTACATGTAATATCTGATGTCAACACTCTTCTGTCACTTTATTGTATATATATACACTTATAGTGAGAAATCTGTCTCTTAAAATATCTAATACTTCAAATTACTTTCTGCTTTAAAATTTTTAAAAATTAACAACTTAAAGACTTAATTTTGAATTTGGATTTGAGATGCTCAGGGGGAAAAAAGGGAAAAAATCCCCAACCAAACCACAAACTGGTGTGGAACTTTGCTCTGATAACTTCGATAAACAGTTCTATTTAATGGAACTGTTTGTTATTATTCTGTACTTTTTGCTGCACTGGTGGAGACATTGTCTGTGCCCTGAGCATTTTGCAATGGTAAGGCTTGATCCTGCATATCGTGACAGTGATTGGTCACAGTTTGACTAGAAGGGTAAAACTAACAAGCAGAATAAGGGAGCTTGCTCTTGTATAATTCAAAGTGTAGCTGGGCACTTCACTTAGAGCAGTCCCATGCCAGATAATGGCGAGCATAAATAAACAACTTGTTTCGAATCCACGTTTTAAAAAATCTGCCTGTGCAGGCATTGCCATTTTTACCACAATGGGAAAGACAGCAGATTTAATCCACATCTCTACACTGTCTTTTCCTGTGCCTAGTGCTTTACCTGACTGGAACCCATGGCTAACAGGTGTTCAAGTTTAATTTGGAACCAAAAACATTTTACTCAATCCAATCTGCCACAGGATTTGCAGGATTAAGGCCTAAATGGATGAAGTGTCTAAAATGAAAGGACAGAGTACATTAGTACATGAAAGATGATTTGATCTTCAAATGTAGTTCCTTAGAATAAGTCTGTGTGGGCCTCTTAAAAGAGCTTTTTTAATCTATTTGGTGACAGAAAAGTTACATCTTCCCTCATCACTTGTAATATTAGCATGCTTGTTAAATTGCTGATGAGATGCTCACTGTAAAGTCACTTACGTTTTTATGCATTTATTATTGATTTTTGGTGTATTGCAGTAATGTACCATTGAGGATGATCTGGAGTAGCATGGCAGCATGCAATGAACTGTAAATCACATGGAAGACTTGGGATAGCTGTTCCAGTTTGAAGGGAGACTTGAGAACAAAAGTTCTGGGAGGTGCTAATAAAGGCTCTTTGCTTTGCAGTGCTGCAGGGAGGAGCACTGGATGGAGTCTACAGGCTGGTGCAGTTTCACATTCACTGGGGATCCTGTGATGGCCAGGGGTCTGAGCATACTGTGGATGGTGTGAAGTATGATGCAGAGGTAGGACATGCTTTACCTTCTCCAGTTTTCTTTGTATAATGAGTTAGATTTTTTTAAGTATTCCACTACAGTAATACCTTTTCTACAGATCTTCATAGGAGGAGGTTACCATAGAAGATTTTGGTATGGTGCCACCTTAGAGCATACTCCTTGCAAGAGCAGAGATAAGAATTATAATACTTCTTTTCTCAGCTGCTTATGTCAAAGAGAAGCAGAAAACCCCACATTAATAATACCTGTTTTTTCCCCTGCTTTCTCAGTGACTCTTGGAAATTATGAAGAAATAGAATTGCAGCACCTCTGTACATACACATCCCCTTTCCCTGGGTTCAATTTTTAACATCAGAGGTATTTATAAAAGCAGCAGAATAATTTTGGGGCAGATTTTTTTCATCTTTTGTTAGCCAAGAATCAAAGGGAGCTATGAAGTGGGCAGACAATAAAGTGAGAACTTATAGGCATTCTTTGTGAATACCCTTGAGACTCCAGATGTCCCTTGGATCACTTGAGATTCCATATTACAGTCTGACTACAGAAACTGAATGTCTTTAGTGCCTTATATCCCACCTTTCCATGTCCCCTGTTTAGAAATATACCTCTGGATGCTGTGACTGACTTCTAAAATATATTCATAAATACACATTCACTGAACATACCCATGATTTGCATTGACAGGTAAAAGAAATGGCCCCACAAATTCATTGGTTCTGCTGATTTTTCATGAGATAGAAGTAGCTTTTATCTTACCTGAGAAACTTTTAACTACCTTATGTCTTTTACAATACCATAATCAATTGTTTAACTTGACTTGCAGGGAAACAGCCTGATGAACTTCAGTTAGAAATAACTTGGAAATTAAAAAGAAAGTAACATCCTGGCTAACATGACCTGGAGATTAATTTCATAGTCTTTTCCCAGTCTTTCCAGAAGAGGACAGGACTGTTTCTTAAAAAAAAAAAAAACTTTCTAAATTGTGAGTCAAATCTGTAGTTAATGTGTCTTCTCTGTTTCTTCTGACACTGACAATATATATCAGTGTTGATAAGAACTCCAGGATACATAGCATTAAAATGCTACATCAAATTCCTGCAGGCTGTATGTGAGAAAAATTCATGCTGAAGATAACAGGAGTTTCACCGGATGAAAAGCAGAATGATACAGCCACAGCTTGCCTTTAAAACTCATCTGGGAATAGGAGTGAGAAGCAAAATAAAATACATTACAGAAATCTCTTTGAATAAATGAAACTTTAAAGTACATAAATAATTCAACAAATTCTTAGCTGTACACAAAAGCTTTCAAATCTCAGCAGTAAAACACCATCTTGCTCTTAATAAATTACTTCCCTGCATCTTCATTTGTGAAGTATTCTGGATGGAATGTAATCTTCACAGTGATTTTGTTTTCTTGCTCCTAGCTCCATATTGTTCACTGGAATGTAAAATATGGTAAATTTGCTGAAGCTGTGAAGCATCCTGATGGCTTAGCTGTGGTGGGCATCTTCATGAAGGTTTGTTAAACTTTTTCTTTTGTACTATTTGTCCAGCACGTTCCCTGTGTTGCAGCGGGGAACCTTAGAGCAGAAAATAGAGAATAAGGCAGCAGTGTGCTATACTGCCTAAATCCATAGCAAACTAGGTGGTGCTCCAAATTCTTAACTTCCTTTTCCTATGAAAGTTGTACTCTAGCCATAGAGTATGACTGCCATCCATCACTGTGGCGGCCCTGTAGCAGCATTCTTGCCTTCATCGAGACAGTGATGCTACCATAACTCTTACCAGTGAAATGTGATGTGCGTAACTGACCAAGTTATGTGTGTATGAATCTGAAGTGTGACCAGCTTAAATAACACCTATTTTCCTTTTCTTGTTGTTGTTAAATTGCCAAAGTGTTTTGTCTTAGTTGAATTGTCTTCACAGCTAGCTGGAGGAGGTGTCTGCCCTAGCAGTATGTAGTAGTTCATCCTGGCCTCACTGAGGGTGACTGTTTTATTAGAAGGGTGACTTTCATAAAAGAAGAACAGCTTAGGTCCAAAAGTAAATCCACATACTGTAAATGAAAATAGCTTTATTCTGTTCGGTGTCCTTGGCTGACCTGTTTGTGCTCACTGTCAACTGGCATGATTTTACAGAGACCATTTTAGTCACTTAAGCTGTAGTACTCCTATTATGTAATAAAATGTGGCTGGAAAAATGTTTCCTTGAGAACTGTAACAGAAAACCAAAAGTGTCATGAGAATGTATGGTGATTTTTCTTTTCATATGGTTTGTGTTATAGGTGGGAAATGCCAAGCCCGAGATACAGAAGGTTGTGGATGCTCTGAGCTCCATTCAAACCAAGGTAATATTTGCTGTCTGTGTTGATTGACCCCCATCACAACTGTGCAGTGTTACCTTCTTTGGAAAATAGATTTTTTTTTTTTACTTCTTCCCAGCCTGCTGCATATATGAAAGTAAACTAAACCTTCCTGCCATCAGCACAGGTGCTCCTATAATCTTAGAAGCAAAACAGATTGGAATGAAGTTGTGGTAGAGAGCATGGAGTGCTAGAAACAGTGATCATTTCCTATCTTTGTGATTACATTTCTCTGTCTTTTAACTTTATTTAAATCTATAGGATAGGAGTCATCTTCCTAATCTAAACTACTTTCCTAAGTGCCCTTTCTAGTTAGTGGTAACAGATGGAGAAGGCATTTCCCCTCATCTGTGCATATATGGGCTAAATTTCCTTTTTCCAAGAGGGCATGCTTCTCTTGGCCATTTCTAGAGAGTTCAAATAAACAGTTTGATCAGGATATATAACTTCAGGGAAAAAAGGCTTTCTGCATTTTAAATATTGTGTGCAGTGCGTGTGTGTGATCTTAGTGCATTGAGTAATGAGAAACTAAAAGTAGTTAGTGAGTAGTTAGGTACCTTCATAGTGGGTAAAGGCCTGTACCAATGAGAAATGTGGACAGGAAAGGTGAGTAATGAGACTACACTGTCATCTTTCTCATCAGGCTCCCTTTGAGGTAAATGGGTATTTCTTCTTTACTGCAGTGGACTTTCCAACAGGCCTTGCAAGTTCTGTGTTTCCAGTGCAATCAGTGTACATGGCATCTGAAATCTCATTGTTCTTCAAGCAAGGTCAAATCTTACCTCTGAGACCAAGGAACAGAAGCATTTGATATGAGAAACAATATCTTGAAAATCTTGTAAGAAATATATTGCTGAGCGTATTTAATCCCAAATGTACTATAGCTGGCATGCAACACTTGATGTCAAATTCAATTTCTGCTTTACTCCAAACGTGGAGCTTTCCTAGGAGACTTTCCTACTGCAATCTCAGTGTGTGTATGTGGTCTCTCCCTGACATCAGCCCATCTGCTTACTTTATTGTAGGGAAAGCAAGCTGCCTTCACAAATTTTGACCCCACTGGACTCCTTCCTGCATGCAGAGACTACTGGACATACCCTGGCTCGCTGACCACTCCACCACTGCTTGAATGTGTGATCTGGCATGTTCTGAAGGAGCCCATCACTGTGAGCCCTGAGCAGGTAAGTCTCCAATGGATGATGCCAGTAGATGTGTACTGGAGTTGCACTGGTGGCTTCAGTTCAGCCCACTAGGTGATCTGTGAAGTGTCTAGAACTGTGCAGGGTATTAGCTAGCATCAAAAGTATCTTTCTGAAGTGATAATCCCCTAAACAGGACTCTGCTTCTGCCTGTGGAAGTAGAGTTTGCTGTAAAATAAATGTAAGGCTCTTCTCTATTTGTACACTCAAGGGGAGATGGAGGGGAAGTTTAAAATTTTAATAGATATTTTTGGGATACATGGTTAGAGCTGTCATGTGGTAAAAATCTGGAAAATTGAGGCATGCATGAAAGGACAATTTGCACATGCAGAGTTAGTCTAGTATGCATTGTGAGCATCAGCAGGTTTGCTGTACATGCAATCACCTCTCTGGGTGTACTTACCCTGAAAAGGCCAGGTTTACCAAGCACCTGGGGAGCATATGTGCTGCAGCCACACTCTCACACTGTAGAGCTGTAGTTGGTCCGTTGATTTTTCTAGTGTTTCAAGGACACAGAGCTCTTTTTTCAAGTTCTGTTTGTCACAGAACAGATGGGGAAATCCTACGCAGAATTGTGATGATTCTAACAAAGCTCTTACTGTTTGGAAGATGCAAAACTAGCAGATTCCAGAAGTCTGCTTCCTAAGAAAATACTTTACTCTTGACCAGAGTGAGAAGAATAGTCTTCCTAGGAGGAAGAAGCCTGTGTGGATTAAATCACTCTTGGCCCCAGCTTTCTGTGCCATCCGTTAATGAAATTACGTATAGGCAAGATTCCATTCTTGGGTTCAGATCTGTGTGCTTGGGAGATATAAATAGACTCTAGAGCCTATAAATACAAACTAACCCTGAAGGGCTTTAGTTTAACCTTCAAATTCTTAGTCTCTTTTATCAGTGACAGATATGGTAACAGTCTGCACCTTATTCTAGGGGGTTTATTCAGCTGATGTAAAAGAAAATGTAACTGAGCTGTTGTGGAACTTAACATAATAAAAGATAGAATATGTGATGAGGAAGAACTATTGGAAGTAATAGCTATAGCAGTGATTGACTGCCATTAGTAAACTGCAAGGGAGCATTAAAGTTGACACTGTTTACTTACTGCAGACTACTCCTATTGCTGTTGATAATCCAAAATTTGCAAGTACGGTTTTATTATAGGGCAGAAGCACATTCACCAAAGTAGTGGGTTTTTTCCCACTATACCTACTCCAACCACCTACAAGTGGTGAAAGACACCACTTGGTTCTCCCCCACACATCCATCCTATTATCGTCATTTCCACACTGTGTGGCAGTTTGCCTTTTTATTCCCAAACTGATCAAAACAAGAAACCATATATAGGAGTATTGATGCAGGGTTAAGATGAGCAGGTTTTCCAAAGATAGGTAGAAGCTGGATTTAACAGCAGGGTGTAGCAAACCTGTTATCATTTGCTGTAGTGACACAGCAGTTCCTGGCAGAGGTTGAGCTCTGAACTTTGTTCTGGTTGGTCCAGGGGAGACAGGTCAGTGATGAGGGCCTTTTTCCTTGAATGAGGAAAAACCTGGTTTACCACCTGACTTGTAGGAAATCCCATGCCCCACCTACATATATGTATTAGCACTTCCACCTGTCTCTGTGGGATCATGTTTGGGGTGAGTTATTATTTTGGCACAGTCTTTTGGAGATGTCCATTTAGACATAAAAGCGCTTTTATTACATCAGATTGTGCAAACACCAATCGTATTTTAGGAACAAGTACCACAACTTTACAGTATGCTCCTAGTGATGTGAAGCAGCTTTCCCCTTCTACAGTATTTGAAAATCAGGATGACTTGAATTTATTCAATAGCTTTATTTTGACCCAAGGATAGGGCCTTTATTATTATTTCAAGTGGACTGAAAAAAAAAAAAATCTATAAAAAGAGCCAAAACTGTACAACTTGCAGAGGATTCTGAAAGGATTTCAATTCAGATCTGGATCAAGGACAAACAATTCTTTGCCCGGGGTTTTCAGAAAATGTGTGCCTATGTCCTTGTTTTCTGTACTTTCATAGTTGTTCTTGCAAGGATATTTTGTGGACAGGAGGGCCTGTGTCAGGGACAGAAAATGGTGTGGATGAAATGTAGATATGTGGGTGCTGATGCTGTCTCTAGACTACTAGTGCTGGCAAAACTTTGAGTTGGAGCTCTGGTTCAGGCCCAAGATACATAATTTCAAATAGTCCTGCTGAAGTGAGAGGATGCTGAAATTTAAGGATATTTGTGCCTTTTTCCACAGATGTGCAAACTCCGTGGCCTTTGCTTCAATGCTGAGAATGAGCCCGTGTGCCATATGGTGGACAACTGGCGCCCATGTCAGCCTTTGAAGAGCAGAGAAGTCAGAGCCTCCTTCCAGTAACCTCAGTGCTGAGAGTGTTAGGAATTGCTGTGTTTGTGAGGAGCCCCTTTTGCTAAGCCCAAATCAAAACTTTGCCATGTGTGCCCTGGCAACATCTTGTCTCCCAGATCCCTTCATTCTTTTGCTCTGCATCTGAAATGCCAGCTAATGAAATGTGAAAGGCTCTTGGCCAAATGGGAAAGGGTTCTTAAGGTGTGGGGTTGGGGGAGGCAGGGGGTGGGTGGCTGTGTGCATTTTGGTGACTATTACTGCGACTGACACTTTGGTAAAACAGTATGTTGGGTACTTGAGAGAGGATATGGTGGTAGCAAAATAAGCCATTTTAAGAAACCTCATCCACTGGTGTGATAGTACACGTAACTAACGATAACTTGAAGCTTTGTAAGAAGCACAGGAATACAGAATATAGCTACTATTTAGGGGAAAAAAAAGTATTTTGAGAAAGTTAAGCAAAATGAGTATTTAGAATTAGACTTCTTAGATTTTAAGAAACTGACATGTAAATATTTTTGAGACTGTTTTGCATTTTTACCCATGCTGTCAACAACCTTAGTTATGTCTTAATGGTAGTTTGGGTTTTTTAATTAAAAATGTTCTAAATTAAATGTTATCTCTAAAAGTTATTACCATAGAAATAATACAAAATACCTTTTCATTGAAATAATATATGTTCTAATTTAAAAAGGAAAAGAATATTGTATTTTAGATAACTTCTCTAATAAATCTATACTTCTATTTTTGCTTCCCTGCTGTTATTTTAATTCCAGTAAGGAGTCACTAATCTGTTCACATGGTTGCATATTAAACAAAATTAGTAAACATATAAATTGGGAATTGGCTTCAGTGACACTGAACATGAATGTAAGACTATATGGATAGGTTAAGGAATTTTTTCTAAATAGATATCTTTGATAGCAGAAGGAAATGTTAATTTTGAGCAATCACTACAAATTATCATCAAAGTTGAATGTATAATGAAAGATGCCCTCGCAAAACTTTTGAACCAAATCATACTGAAGAATGGGCTCATTAGATTCTGGTCCTATTTTGTAAATTATTACGAGTTTGCTACCCCATCAAGAATCACTTTGTAATTTATACGGTATCAGTTGGACAGGCTACATTCTGAAGCACCTGGATCTTGAAATGTGTGAGATGGAAATGAAGCCATGTCAAAATGCATACAGAGATCTTCAGAAAACTGTCAAATCTCACTGTGTGAAAAGCTTCCACATTTTAAAATGCTCACCATTCTATCCTGCACCAAAAAAAAACCCCAGCAAAACCCAAACCAAAACAACCCAGAAAAACAAAATGTTATTTTGACATAGAACAAAGAACCTAAGTTCAGATTTTTTTCCATGGAGCTACAAAGGTACTTGTCTGTTGCTACAACAACTATGCTGTCACATTCAAGTTTATGTTGAGTAGTTTGAATTCTTTTCTGACTCTTAAGCATCACCCCCAGCCCTGAGTGCTATGCATTCTTCCTAAACAATGCAAGAGAGGTTACACTTCTAAAATGGGAATTACAGATCCAGTTCATTGTGACTTAAAGCTGCTGGAGCAAACTAAGAGGAAATACATGACAGAATCACAGGATGGCTGAGGTTGGATGAGATATCTGGGGGTTACCTGGCCCACTCCTTCTGCTGAAGGTGGGCTACCAACACCATGTTGCCCAGGACCGTGCCAAACTAGCATTTGAATATCTCCAAGGATGATTTTAAAAAAACTACTCTTAATAAAGTATACAAGCTCTGGATTTTAAAATTTTAAACCCATACCTTGAAAACTATGATACCCTGAATACTGGGCAGTAAGACTTCTTGAGGAATAGTAATCTCATTGGTACCTGAACAGCTGAAATAGTATCCAGGCTCATATGTGACGGAGAATGTGAACTAATGCCTAGGGTAAAAACCTGGAAATGCTTCAGGTTATAGCAATTGCTGCAATAAAAAGTTTCATATCTCATATTTCATCACACTTTAAGGTTGCTTCATAAATGATAACTAACAGCAAAGACAAATCAGCCATATATTTATAATTTTGTTTGTGTCATTCTGTTTACCTGGAATGTTGCCAGAACCATATGTTTGCCTTTGCTGAGGGTGAAGTACTTCTGCATTCAGCCAGACAGTGCAAGCTGGAGTTCCTAGGTCACATACATGGTGTACAGGAAGAGCCTGTGGTATGTGTTACCTGTGTGGTCTACCAGGGAACACTAGTCTTTTTTTCTTTTTTTTTTTCTTCTTACAAAAAAGGAAACCCAAATTACAGAACCACACCTCAAAATCCTCACAAAAAACCCCTTTCCATCCTTTCTCCAGCATAAAATGATACATGAACTTAGCACAAATTCACATTTGCAATGGATATCCCTTTCCAAGGGAGACGTATTAAGTCCGGCACGGAAATAAAGAAAACAATTTCCCTGCCATTCATGATTCATTTCCTGAATGGTGAGTTTGATTAAAATAATGGTGAATAGAAGCGTCCTATTCTCCTTTCTGACCTTTATTCTTATTTACTATTTACTCATATGAGGAGCTTGTAATTAGGTCTTGCAGTTGTTGCACAGCAGACTTAACACGCATTCCAACATCATCCTGTTTTAACTGGAAAACTGTTGATGAATTCATAATGGAAAGTAAGAGACCACTTTGGTCATGGAACCAAAGATGTTCCACTTCACCTAATTGTGTTACTGTCAAGTAGGTAGCTCTGTTTAAAGGGAAATTCATGTAAAAAGGGGGGAAAAAAAGGCTAGTGCATTAATTTGAAATAGTTACAGGATATTCAGCCAGCATTTGGATGGGGGAAAGAGGGAAGCACATTCACTTGCAAACTGTTCATTTTGCACAGTTTGTGATCTTGTCTGGCACTTGTCTGCCAACTCCATGTGTTAGAACATTTTATGATTTTCCCACTGCTATTTCTAAGGCTTGGATGTGTCCTAGATTGACATGGGCGGGTAGACTGTGATTAGAGATGTTCCCTGGAAGATAAGATAATAATGCCCTGCACGGAGTCAGCAATATTTATAGAAGTCCAGATAGTGTATAGAAGAGTATCACTCATTAAATGACAGCTTTAGGATTTTCTTACTTTTCAAAGAAAAGCCGTGCAAGCAACAGCTGTGTCAAATTTAGTACCATAGAAACAAGCAGTGAGGAAAGTAGAAGCAGTGGCTTTATTGAAAAACTCCCATGGACCCTCTAACATCCACCGCTTCCTCTTCCAAACCACAGCACCCCACACAATCACATAGCACCTGGTGACAGTTGCTTACACTGAGTGTTTGGTATATTTTAAGTCTGTTTGGGAACTGGACACTTCACTGCTGTCCACTTCCTCTTTCTGTATGATGGTAAACAGCTGTGCTGCCTCGATGCCATCAATGGTTCACTCAGGCCATGAGGCTTCCCAGCCACCAACTTCCTAAAGGCAGACGCACAAAACTTTTCAGGGATCCCTAACTAATTTTAGACCACATTTCGCTCTTGTTTTTTATCCAAGCCACAAACCAAAGCCATTTTGGGTATGTCCCCAGCCCAGTGTGGATTACAGTGCAGTGATTCTCATGTTCACCCTAACAAGGAGCTCGTCAGAATGCTCACTTTGTTCAGAGCTCACAGCATCAGAGCTCTGTTGCCTGAGCTGATGGACCCAGATGCTCAGCAGGCTCCATGCTAACATGGAGTAGCTATGTTGCTCCTAATCCCAGATTAGTCAATTGTGTCTAGTGAGGCTATCAATGCACTCCAGCATATTAAACTGTAAAAAGATACCCTCAGGACTTTTAGAAAAAGACAATACATAAGCCTTGTCTTCATAATCTTGCATGGTGTGAGGCATTTTACGTATGTATAGAGTCAGCCACTGCTCTTTTGAACTCTCACCCTGAAAAAGCAAAGAAATGCATTGTCACAATGCTTAATTAACAAGTAACAGATGACTATTAACTACATATTTTCCCTAAGGAGTAGGTTTTAATGAGGCTTGTAATATTACTCAGTGGTCAAAGACCTGGAAAATTTGGTGCAAAGTACTGGTCTCCTTCTGTCTGGGGAAGCCGCAAGATCAGACAGGAAAAAAAACTTTGTGTGGCACTTGGGTGCCTGGGACCAGTGATAATTCAGACAGAAATTTTGCCTCTCTTCATTACTATATGAAGAGTGTCTCTCAGAGACACAACAGACATGCCAAGGCTGGCAGGTGTCACAGAAAGCAGAGCTAGGCTCTCTTCTGGGCACTGATTTACTAACCCCAAGGCCAGGTCCAAAGTGTAAGGACCCTTACTCCAGTCAGGTGGGAGGACTCCACCTGCAGGGTTCATCAGTGTAAAAACTAGAGCCCATGGCCTTTGAAGGACCCTCTTTGCTCATCTTGTGCCACCCTATCTATAGAGCAAAAAGCAGGGTGGTGTAGACTTATGGGATCTCCCCTTCTCTGCTCTACTGCTGGCCTTCAGGAGGAGTCCAGTGCAGCACAGCAGGGAAGCACAGTGGAAATGGAGCACTCTTTCCAAAGCAAAGGAGGAGGGATAGCCAATGATCCTGATTTTGCAAAACTATGTAGCAGAATACTTTGTTGGAGTTACTCAAATGTTAGGGAAGAGCTTCCTCTTTCCTTTGCTTAAATCGCTCTTCAACCAGCTGACTTGAGCTTGATTCAAGAAGAGGAACATGAGCCTTTTTAATAGGCTGATACATCAAGTGATGCAGGATATTGTAATTTGGATGGTGCACCTCTTCACCGCTTTATTAGCTGTATAAAAAGTTGCATCAAAAAGTTACTATAAATAGTCTAATTGCGTTATTCTCAAATGAGAGTCTTAAATAATATCTTCCTTGAATCAAAATCAATACCTAAATGCCTCCAGATACTTGCACTGAGCAATGTGTTGTGGTTGTTTCAGTGATTAATAATCATGCTCCAAGAAGGAAGGCAGTAGTAAAAAAACCCAAAAGCAGCATTTTGCTGGAACAAAAGAGAAAAACAAGGCTTGAAAATATACCATCCTCACTCAGAATCAGTTCTTGGGAGACATTTAAAAGGACGGCATTTTGAAGATCAGCTTAAAACAGAGTGGTAAACATAATTTCCTCCTACTCTCTGTAGAAGTACATCAGACTCTCTTAGATACTTTCTGACTAGTAATAGAAGTCATATCCAGACTGCATTTTGAAACCACAGTATTTTAAATTATTTTTAGAGACATAAACAAGTGTTCAATTAATGATAATGCCTACAGATACAAAATGCAGTGCCAGAATGAGTAAAATGCCCCTGCTGTGAGTTCTTAAATGTCACCTTCTGCTCTGCATTTCCTAAGGTTCTTTCTGGAGAAGAATTTGTTGCATCATCAAGGGTATGGGGGAAGCAACACCAGAAGTTAAGGCCTGATCATGAAAACTCTGATGTGACTAATCCCTGACATGAGTAATCCCATCCATTAATTGATGTTTAATTGGTTTCCCATACTCATTGCACAGGAAAGGCCATTCTCCTTCCGTGAGTAGTAGAGGCAGGAGGCTGAATACTTTTAAAGCCAGGTGTCCTGTTCCTTTCAATTTCAGTTTATGGATTTATCCTGAGGAATAGTGGAAAGGCGATAGGATGGAGGAATTACTATAGCAAAGGTGGCTAGAGGAAATGTTCCTCATTTCCCTCCCAGGGACACAGAGGTTCCCCAAAGAAGTGAATGTTGCACCAGGGGCTGCACAGCTCCCATTAGCATGGCACGGGCACGGAGGGCTGTTTTCAGGCCTTGTACTCCACATGCCAGTTTTAAATTGACAACCACTGTAGCGGCTAAAGGACAAGAAAGCCATGAGCAGTGCAAGCTTGTGCTTCTCAAGGCTGCCAGAGTGCCCTGTGGAGTCAATAGAGTGCTCGCCCACGAGGCACTCTATAACCAGTGGGTTCTGCACAGCTCCAACCTCCATACTAGGACCTTGGCTTTCCAAATATCTCACATGCTCACCGTCTAGCAGGTAATGGGGTAAATGTAGCCTTGCTGAAATATTTTTCTCCATTTGTCACTCCAGAGATGGCTTCTGTCAGATTGGGAATGAGCTGGGCTGGTGGGACTGTTCATGTGAAGAAAGCTAAGCATGCTCATAAGTGACTTGCAGAATCCTCGTAATTTCTTTTGAGTAAAATTCTATTCCCATCTAGTTATCTAATCCTTGTAAAGTCTCCAGGTAAATGGAAGTGTCAGATCATTCCCATATGAAAATCTGTTACTATTTCTCAGAGGATATTGCAACTGAACAGCTATCTAGGTTAAGGAGAGGGGAGTGTGAAAATATCTTTGCCTTTCAGAAAGAGAGATAGCAAGCAGGAAAAAACAGTCTGGACTTGTGGAGATTTTCATTTTGAGGAATAATGTCAGAGCAATTGACCTGGTCTGTCACCAATCACCATACTCTGTTTAATAAAGTTATGTGATAATAACAAAGTATATGAATAATGTTTTGCTAGACCTAATTAGACCTCATATCTAACTACCGCAATATGTCTGACAGCATGATAAATGTTAATCCCAATTCATGAGAAGGAAAAGTCTGCCCTCCTTCAGCATATTATATTCTTAGTAAGAGAAACCTTTGCAAAAGTGGGGCTTTTTAACATTCAGAGACTATTTGTCTTAGAGTGTATATGAAATAGAAAAGCAATATACCAATTATCACACAAAACAAATAATCCTCACCAAGCCAATCAAATATTTTGTATTTAGGAAGTAATCGCTTTATCTTTGTCTTCAACCCTTTGCACTTTGATCAAAACTGTACCTTTTGAAGTGTTCACTATTCATAATAGGGAAAAACTGGGTCATATGTCTGCTACAGTAAAACATACTGTGTATTTCAGGCACCACAGATTTGCTTATGGTTGCTTTAGAGATTCCCACTAGAGTTGAAAAAAAGCTTTATTAAAAGATGTTTCAAGGACTCAAATGAAACTAATTGCCCAAGAGGGATAGGGAGACAAGGAAAAAGCAGGCCTGACATAGGCAGACATCATTCCTAGTCATTGCATTCCTGGTGACTGAAGAGCTCATGACACCAGACTCTTAGGAAATTCAGCGCCTGCAAGCTTGATTAGGTAAGACAGCAAGTCTAATCTGCATTTAATGAATGATTCAGGAATAACTTTAAGAGCCTAACTTTGTGGTAGCAGGGTGTTGACAGAATTAGGTACATGCTCTATGCCTATCTTGTGACCTAGCTAATTATGGGTTCCTTAAAAAGTTATTGCTCTTCTTCCACCCAGTTTCAGAATTTGTTGTCTGTTTATTCTGCCAGCTAAGATCTAGCATTTTGTTAAAACTTACGCTACTGTGAAAGCAGAAGCTAGAAAATAATGAAAGAAAAAGGAAAACTGACTAAACCTGTTATTTCTGCAGTGCAGTGTAGGCAGACAGATACTTATGCCTCCATGGAGCCCCAGTATTATTAGTGTGTATTCACAGAGATCAGTAAGAGGACTTTGACCTATATAGGTCTGAGTGCTAAAAACATAAAAGTAAATGCGAAGAAAGAAAATTAATCAAATGTAAAAAGAAGGTTAGGACATCATTCTTTTTAATCCTAATAATATTTTCTTTAAGATAGGGAAGAATGACAATTTATTTTTAAGAGATAGTTCTTAGATGTATTATTTTTCAGTAAGAAATGACTTGTGGATGTTGGCAGCATTGCAAAATGTCATGAAGGGAAAACTGTATTGATGTGTACAACCTGCAGTGATACCATCAAGGTGTCAATCCTTCTTGGAGTCTGAAAACCCTTCAGCATGTTCCCTTTGCTTTAGCAGGGAAAACTTGCTGAGGCATATCTAAAGCTGACTATGTATGCCAAAGTTCCAGCAGGGAGATGCTGTGCTCAGGAGAGAGACAATCATCACTTACACTTTTCAGGCCTTTCTCAACGCCTTGGTTCTTCTGTCACTGAAATGTATGTGCAGAATTCATTCTGCAGAAACCACTGATGATTTCCTCCCTTCTTTCAGGTGTCTCACTTTCTCAACTCCCAAAGCCTCCATCGCTTACCTCCATTCTCAGCTAGGCTCACATGACAGTGGTCTAGACTTCCACGTATTCTCAGTCTAGATTCCCATTTCATGTTTCACATCTTGAAAATACAGAGCCTGGGATAACTAGGGCACTGTAAAACAGGAGTTACACTCTTTGTGACATGGAAAAAGTTACTGCTAAAATAATGTAGTGGTAATCTACTGAGTAGCTGAGTTATGGCAACGGACTCCTTTCTCATGGTTAGCGGATTAGGATTCTCCTGTCTGCTTGGCTGTGGTTTTCTGGTTTTGTGTCCAACTGAGTTTCTTTAGCGCTTTGGACAGCAGTGTGGCTAAGAGCAAAGCATTTGGAACTATTACTTGCATTTCACAATGGAGGAAATAAAAGCAAACACAGAAATAAAAGTGATCTCCAAAGTCATCCTCTGTACAATCACAAAAAAACCCAAGGCTCATACATTAACTAACGAGACTATTTTTACTTCCCAGCAGTAAGAAATGAGCCACTGATTGGAAAAGCAGTAGAGATGTGCTTGAGAGAATGAGGGCTCTCAGCCCTTTGAAGCAGGCAAGGGAATCTGGGTTAGACAGTAGCACCACCACTCATGCAGCCTGTGCTGAAACAGCTTTGCACCACAGAGCTTTCCTCCTGCATGCTGCTGTACATACCACCAGCCTCATGAAGACTCTGACTCAAGATCTGTGCAGACTTACAAGGTTGAAAATATCCTCAGCAGCTCCAGCTCTTGCAAGGCATTTTAAGATGAACACAAAACCTGCTGCAACAAGCCCAGTCTGGATGTGCAGAGCTGAAAAAAGTGGCACACTGTGCAGTATTTCTGTTACAAATCCTCTGTTCCAAGGGATTGAAATGCAACTGTAATTAATCACTGCAGGACAGAGCTAGGCAAGAAAACGTTCTAGACAAGCACATACTATTTTTTCTTTCATAAAAACCTGAAAATATTGCACGTGTATGTGAAACACTGGGCAGATTACTCCAGAGCCTTGAGATTATTTCATTTTCCATGTTAATAAAAATAGATTTAACAGGAAAAACGGGCATACCACAAGATTTTGTAGCAATGGAATTTCACCAGATAAAAATGCTACGACCAAATTAGAGCCTGTCTACCTCTGTTCCCATGTCTTAATCAAAGGTCCTTTATTTCACCCTTCCCCCAGTTCTGCAGGGCTTTTTTGCACACAAAAGCTAGGCTTTTTCTCATGACTGTAAACTAAACCAGTGCCACAGAATTTCTTCACATTAATGGCCTTCTGTGAGTCTGAGCTTTAAAATGTGGTGCAGGAAATTCATACACCTTCAAATCCGCTTTATGACTGTGGCTCTGTGACTATTCTGAATCCTTCTGGTGTTCTGGTCGAAGCAGTGCTGTCAACAATGTCTGGCAATATTTTTTCCTGTGCTTTTTTTCACTCGCCTTCACTGGTGATCTGTGAGTCTTGCATCCAGACCACTTAGTTAAATCTTCTCCTACAACCACAGCATCAAGAGAAAAAAAGGGAAAAAAAGGTATTCTGCAGGTAGCTCAAAACTGCTTCCCAATGGGACAGCAGGCAGGAGCACATTTACCTGTGCATATTTACCTGCAATTTTGTTAGTTGTTCGGGAAAGAGAAAATCTGTGGAAAGTTCTCTGATGGCAAAATAACCATGAAACAAACATCACCCAGATGGCGTAAGCACAGGAATCACTTCCGTGGTATGGCAGGTAATCAGGTGCTGTGTGAGAAGACGATGGTTGGCTTTGTGATTACTTGTAGCGTGTAAAGACAGACCCTGGAACTGAAGCAGCCATGGGCTCTGGTGAGTGCTGTACTCTATGGACACCAGCAGCTCTAGCTGTGTACCAGCAAGTTTTCTGTCACTGTTTATCTGCTCTTCATTTCATTTCATGGAAATGAAATATCACAAGTCGTGTTCTCTATCCATCTATTTGGATAAAACTCAAGCTTTTTTCAACAGATTTGCAACACCCAGTGAAAACTCAATCATTCATATTTTATCTACTCAAACTGAATGCCTTGTTCTAATTGGAACTCTATTATGTCAATCAGTTTCTTATGCTAAAATATTTTAAATGTTCATCTTTAACATATGTTGAAGAAAGATTGACATTTATAAAATTTAAAGAGATAATATGCATCTTATGTCTTTTTTCTTTTCAGTTTAATGCTCCTCACCTGGATTTACTATGGGCTAGGCCATGGTTTCATCATAACCACACAGAAAGCAATAAAAGAGCAACATATATCAGAGAGAGACAATAGAAATATTTAAATATGTCAATTATACCATGAAAGCCCTTGAACACAGCAAACCCAGAACAGAGGAGGCAACTAAAGCAAAAGAGATGGCAGTAACAGCATTACTTTTTAAAGGTAACTGACAGGAAATTTTCTACACTGAGGTTATTATTTTTGGCCGTAAAGATAAAACACAATCAGGACACTAAATTTCAACAGTTTTCCACTACTTGAAGGTGTTTATCCCAGAAATCAAAAAATAAGAATACAAAGGAAGTTAATATGCTATCAATTTTAAAGAGGTAGCCATTGACTCCAGTAGGAAATCTGTTCTAAAACCAGATAGCAGTACAATGCCTAATGTATTGAACTGATAACAAAATAGGTAATTCGGCATTGAAAGTAACTTCTTTTTTCCATGGTTCTTGGTCTTATCTTTTAGAAAATGCATGAGCTGGAGTAACTGCTGCCCTGGAGTTTGGTCAAGAGAAGTGGAGTCTGTGCTGAAATTGGCTAACTTAAATCAAATGAAAATATAAAAAGAGCAAGATGAGAAAAAGTATTATTTGTTGCCCAGACAATGAAAACCCTTTTTTCTCATCTTACTGTCTTGCAATCTATTCTTTATCACTGTAGACCAGTATCTATAACAGCATTCAACATTAATTCAGGTCTCTGGTGGCAATTCCTGAGGTGGGATGGGGCCTGAGATTCTAGCCAGGAATTCATTAGAGTAAGTAGGGTCACGTCCTTACCCTTCAAGAACATGCAGAGAGGTTTTAGCTCCTGATTTCTTGCAGTGGATGTAAAATCAATTTCTTACATTACCCTTTCCCCCCAGAATCCCATTCAGACCCCACGATAAGGCCTAATACCTTCCCACTCGTACTACACTGACTTAACACCAGTTTCCAGGTTTTCATTTGAATGTAGCAAAATGTTGTGGTGGGAGTAAATTACTCTGTAAAATTGAACATGATGAGGCATGTGAGGGCTTTTAAAAGGGCTTTGAATCATCTCAGTCATCTTCACACTTTCCCCACTGTTTGGCAAATGGTACAAGACGTCTCGTTTTTAAAGGTCTGTTGCAGGCTGCTTGGTACTACTTGTGATTCAGCCTCCTTTCTGCAGACAGGTTTTTTCCCAACCTACACACCAGGGAGGCGGTGAAACAACTTCAGTTCACTCAGTCTCTGAGATATGAAGTCTAGTGGCAATTTTCAGGAATGTATTACTGCAGAATTCATAAAAAATCTCAGGTGTATCACCAAGGATTTGCTTCATTTTGCTATAGAAAAAAAAACAACAAACCAAAACTAGCTCCCAACCAAGCAATACTAAGTTAACCAGCCTGAATTTGCCTGTGTCATTCTCTGTTTATCTCTCACATGCAGCAGTGGTGAGAATGATTGTTAGAACTAGTAACTCTAGAAACCACAACCACGAGGATGAGACCTGACTAACAGCATCTCAAGGTACAGCAGCTTTACTCAGTAGCAAAACGTAGTAGTAAATGAAACTTAATTTATAAGTTTCTTTTCCTCTGTCAAGATTTTTGCAAGTAAAATTCCAAAACAGAAGCCATTACATAGGGGCTAAATGTGTGGGACATTTTATCAGTCCAGGCAGGCAGCTGTCTAATGATCATAATGCTTTCACCTGTTTTAAGAACAAGAAAAAAATATGTTCTCTGGATACTTCAAATAAAGAAGATCGTCTGATTTTGAGCAAAATGAATGCATATAAAACACTTGGAGCCGTTTTGTTCTGGTTGTAAACATAAGTATCACACAATGGATTACTGTGAATTTACTGGGATACATTTATCCATAACATTCTGGAAGTACCTATTTGTTTGATTGTGTTAATATTTCATTCTGGTTTTGCCAGATGGAGGTACAGACATGCAATGTTTTCAGAAGCTAGTATGGGATATGCCAAAGTAGGGACTGAGACACTGACTCCATGGATTTTTGGAGTAAAAAACGTCTGCTAGTCACAGGAGGGAGAGAGAGCTGCAGTGTTTTAATGACAAGGATTGTATTCAGCTTCAGAATGAAACAGAACTGCTATTGCAATTTTCAGGAGAATAACACTCATAGTATTATATTCTTTTACCAAAACTGACAATTACTGCATACCTACGTTTTGTGATACTGTCAGTGTAACTTTTCTTCTTTGACTTAGCACATAAAAGACATACATGCCTATCCTGTCTACAGTTGCTCACCATATAATTGTAAATCTTATGTAAATCAGCACAAAATTCTACTATTCTAGAAATGGAATAATCAGGGAAAGCAATGAACAGCATTACAGATTTCAACTTGAACAAAGAGAAAGGGCATTAAATAAGCACAAGGTTTCCTAGTGCTGCTCATTACATTTGGTTTTTTTTAAATCCTGATGTAATGGGCATTCGTATAAATATGCCTCAGATATTTTGAAATGTTGTCATATGTGTTAGATTGTGAATTACGCTTTTGGGGTGCTAGTCCCAAGTTTTAATTATTCTTTTTATTGACCTCGGGGAAGCCTATTATCTCCTTCAGGCAGTCTCTACAAAGCTCACAATCAAATTAACTTCTTTTGTCCTGTTTTGAAATGCAGAACATTTACATCCTAAAGACAGCTATCCTGAGCTAATCTGCCAGTGAACAGACCCTCTACAGCCATTATCTTTGGGGGCTGGGAAGGGTGAAAGGGAAGTTATTTGCTTGCCAGAGACTTACTGTACCTGAGCTTCTCATACTCACAGTATGAGCCATAGCTTGCCACCGGCTGTGAGGCAGAACGGAAGCAGGTATCTGTCAGCTTTGTTGCACAACTGATCACACAATATAAGCTAAACTAACCTCTGATCCAGATCCTAGACCAGGGCCATGTTTTGACATGTTCAAAATGCACTGAGCTCTGGGATCTGATCTGTGAAACTGGACAAAGCATTTTGGGGAAGAATGGAGGAACACTCCCCTAAAAAAATCCAGATCACTGTATTACTGACAGTTCATGTCCTTGACACATGGTTGATTCAGTACCTACATCCAGACAGTCCCAAATAGCTCCAGGTTTTTGTAATCCCACAATTAATACTTTTGGGAAATACAACAAGAAACCTTAATATATGACAAGACTCCAGGCAGAATCACTCCTCAGGCATGGCCACTGTGGCTTCTTCTCAGATGAAAATTTCTCACTGGGGGCAAAGAGATGAGCTTGCCATGTCTCTGTTATCTGAGAATTCCCTCAAGGGATTTCACAAATAACAGATTGGTCCTCTCGGGACCCTAGAGGACAGAAAGGGACTGTTATAACTATGAACATGTCTTTGCAGAATTTTAGTTGGAGAGAGGTCTGCTACTCTTTGCAGGTATTACTCATTAGCGATACAAGCTCTAACAGGACTGATACTCAGCCATGCCAGCTGAATTCATGCATTAGGCACTATAAATCATATGAGCAAAGGCATTATCCTTACATGAAGGTCTGCCAATATTGTAATTTCAGGATCCAAGACAATTGCCTTTTAACATATATTACAGGCTGGCAGTTCCTTAAAAATCATTACTAGCCAAGGACCTAATGTAAGAACAAAGAAAGCTACTTCTCATCTCTCAGAAGACATCAAATATTTATTGAAATCTTCATTTATTTAGCCACCCACAGAGAACCACATACAGGAGATCTTAGCTGCTGGTTTGACCTTGACTATTTAATGAGATTTATAATGATTCCATTGCAGCAAGCAGAGCCTGGCAGGACAAATGCATGCAGCTACTGCACTAAGATATCTCATCTTCTACAAAACCAGCTGTGGGGAAAAATGGTAATGTTAGATGAAGAATACAAATCTCAGCATGCAGGATCAACATATGGTGGCACAAAATATCAGATGCCAAAAGAAGAACTAATGGGATTTGCTGGCCTATTTCATGCCATAGTTTTTTCTGTGTAAGACATAGGAAACATGCATGCTTTATGGTGGCTGGTAGCTATAATATCAAATAAATTTGATATTGTTCAAAATAAAAGGTATTTAAGTAGTGTCTTCTATTGTATATTTGCTGCTATTTATATCTGTGCAAAGCAAGTATATTTCACTCACAAAACAGACATTTTGAGGGTTTTTTTTTCTTGAGAAGTAGTAAGTGTTTGTCCAAGGCTTGTATGACAATGAAGAAGTAAAGTCCTTTCCAAAAGTCTTTCCAAAAGCAGCAGGGAGTATTAGAGGTCCATTAAGCTTGACATGACATCAAACTGCAAGATGTGCCTCCTGCTCAGAAAACAGGTTTGCACTGTGTCCACAGCTCTCCATCTGGAGACTCTGTAAGGAAACTAAATGCAATTATAGTCTCCTGAGCGTCTTTATTGTACCAAGGGACAAAGCTTACAGACTACAAATACAGAGAGAGTGGGATGTTTTGCCTACTTTCTTTTTTTTTAAGTTTGCTTCTTTAGAAGGAATATTTGTCACAATTCTGCACATCTTCACTTCAAAGTTTTCACCTATCCAGAGATGAGAATAGTTGTCTCAAATCAGTGTAAGCCTCATAATTTAGAGAGTCAGAGGTGCTCTGCAATGTCATATATTACACAAGCTATAATACATTTCAGAGGCTGAGGGCTTTTAAAACATGGGCATTGTTGTTAGGTAGTTAAGTCTGACTGCTCTTTATATTCACCCATAAAGATGGCCTGTCTCATGCAGATGTCTTGGGAGAAGTGCATATGAATGAGGGAGGTGGAGGTGGGAAGGTCAACTACTTTACAGCTCAGGTCAAAGAGTGAGTGGGAAGCGCTGGGTTAAAGAAAGTTCACAGTCTGATATGGGGAAGGGGACCAGTATCCCTGAGAGATGCACATATGTTTAGGATAAGCAACTAGTAAGGATTTCCAAGAAAAAAACAGGTTTATGTTTCAGAAAAAGACCAAATAAACTCTTTTTTTTTTTTTTTCCCCAAAAATCCACTTTGATTATCAGTTTCATTGAGGAACACCTCTAATACAGAGATAGTTCACTGAGAATTAGTAGAGAATGTGAATTCTCATGTGAGCTATCTCCTTTAAGTGCTGTCCCACCGTGTGAACAACCTCAAGGTACACTGTCTAAAGCAGATGAACTCCCCCACTCTATCTGATCTTACAATCTGCTAAAAACATGTTTTTAATGGCCGGAAAGTTCACCTTCAAAGCAGAGTAGTAAACCAATCTGTTGGTCATCCCTAACCCATCGGAAGTTGGTGGACTTTCCGACAGGAAGAACATCAGGTGTAGACTAAGAACATCCACAGTGGAGGACGTTCACTGTCCAACTCCCAGTTTGTTTTGTCTTGCAGACTAGTTTTGTCTCTTTCTTGTTGAGCTGCTGCCCCAGTACCAGGCCCCTTCTCCATCACTTGCACAGCCCCTTCCAAATCTGTTACTTGTGAACCCACTGGACTCACCTCTGGGAGCACCATGTAGATTATGGACATGGTTACAGACAAGAGTTTACCAAATCCCAGTATTACTGAGCCATCTGAGGGGAGGTTTTTTCCCAGGCCAGCTCCTGTCAGTGTGTAATAGCCACTTCAGCTTGGCCATGGGGTAATAGGGATGATTACAGTCGAGGGTCAACAGCATTCTTGCTCCTTTTAAACACGACTTCTAAGAAACCTCTTTCACAGTGGGCTGTCACCTCATAGAGGCACAGGCAATACAGAGGGTAAAAGAGTGCCTTGTACATTCTTTTGCCTTGCATGGCTCTGTGAGCCAAGCCGCAGAGATTTTTATTTGTTTCTAGGCCTGCACAGTTTCATGGTAACAAATTTTCGACAAGAATTACTGGATATATATTATTTCTTCTGCAATAGAAATTGAAAAATATTTCTATGGTCTAAGAGACTTTCACAAGTACTTTTAATCCAAATTTTTCCCTGATAGCCACTTAGAACTCCAAGTCAATTCCTTCAGCAGAACAACACCATTGTGACCTTGCTGTCATGCTATATTCACTGTGCATATCTCCATGGACATTCTACAAACAAACAAAAGGATACTCTGAGCATATCTGTCTGTATTCAGTGGAACTTAGAGGGGCACTTAAGAGACAAGATTAGAAACTACTTTTCAAACACATTTCTAAGAGTTTTTATGGGGTTTTTCCTCCTCAGGAAAAAAAAAATTAGAAGACGGTGTGAAATAAGGTAAATATATACTGGAATACTATCACTAACTTCATGAAGCAGTTAATAAGAGGGTTTATAAAGAGTCCTGTTATCATGCGACTGTTGAGAACTAATAGTGCAAACCCACCAAAATTAGTTTTCCTACTTAAGGTGTTCTCTATGCAGCCTGGATAGTAATTCGTAGCTCAGAGTCTACTGACAACTTGGGCATGTCCCTCTGGATTGATAGTCCTTCATGTGATGTCTGTATAATGTTCACTTGGAAAAGTTTTCTTGTTGAAATTTCTTGACTGCCAGTCCTGTGGCAGAAATTCTCTTGAGTTTAAGAGTCTAGTGATAATCAATGTGATCAGCTGCATTTTGTGTTATCTATTGTATAAACCAGGAGACCCAAATCAGAGTCCAAAGCATGGAATATTTCTTGAAGAAATATTTAGATTAGGCCACCTAAATCTTAATACATCTTCAGCTTACATGCTCTTGACTTTGAATTATGTATTTTGAAAAAAAATATAGACACTGGCCATTTTTAAAGCAGTAAAGTGAAGCAAGATTACAATATATCATTGGTAAAGTGTGGTTGCAAGTCTGGCTTCCCTTCTTGAGGAATTCAGAAGGACAAGCCAAGACATTCTGGCTTGGCCATTCTCTTTTCACTTTTACAGCACACAGAGATAAAGCAGTTACACTGACATTGCAATGGATAATGACAATTACCTACCTGTCTGAATCTTGTGGGGCAGAATATTCCTAAGGTTTGAAATTTGGAGAGGAATGACATGAGAGATTCCTGTTAGTAACGCATAAGAGGCAGATTTTTTTCTGATTTTGCAGGTAAAGGTGCCAGAAAGTTGTTAAATCCATGTATTTCCTTGATGAATGCTTTTCACAGTAGAGATGAGGGATACACACACACACGCAGACGAGCTCTAGGAGCCTCTTCTCCCTCCTGCTCTCACATAAAGACCAAACGTTTTATGGATTCTGAAAACTTGTTCATTTCAAGGGCCTGACCAGTTAGTGATACTGTGCCTGATGCCCCCCAGGACATTCCTGGCCCTCCTGGCTGTGAGGGCACTGCTGACTCATATTCAGCTTTCCATCGACTGGGACCCCCACGTCCCTTTTCTCTGCACTGCTTTCCATCATCTCATTCCCCAGTCTTTCTGTTCATCCAGGGTTGCCCCACCCAAGGTGCAGAATCCATCACTTTCCCTTGTTCAACTTGTTATGATTGGTGATTGCCCAGACCTCTAATTTGTCAAGGTGTCTCTGCAGGGCCTCCCTGCCCTTGAGGGAGTCAAGAGCTCCTCCCAAACTCCTCCCAGTTTTGTATCATCTGCACACTTGCTCAGTGTCCGTTCCAGTCCTGCATCCAAGTAGTTTATGAAGATGTTGAAGAGCACAGGGCCTAAGATGGAGCCCTGTGGAACCCCACCAGTGACAGGTCCACAGTCTGATACCACCCCATTCACGGTAACACTTTGTGCCTGACCCGTGAGCCAGTTGTCACCGATGATATGATGTGTTTATCCAGCTGTGGGCTGGACATTTTATCCAGAAGGATTCTGTGAGAGACAGCATTGAAAGATTTACTGATATCCAAAAAGATCAACTGCCTCCCCTCAGTCATCCAAGTGGATTACCTTGTCATAAAAGGAAATCAGGTTTGACAAGCAGGACTTTCCACTCATGAAGCCATGCTGGCTGTGACCAATACCTGCATTGTCTTTCAGGTGTTTTTCAATACCTCCCAGAAAATTCTTCTCCATGACTTTATCAGGCACTGAAGGGAGACTGACAGGCCTGTAGTGTCCAGGGTCCTCCTTCTTGCCCTTCTTGAAAACTTGTGCAAGGTTAGCCAGCTTCCAGTCATTTGGGACCTCTCTGGATTCCCAAGACCACCCAAAAATCATCAAGAGAGGTTTTGCAATGACATCAGCCAGCTCTTTGAGAATTCTCAGATGAATGCCATCAGGACCCATAGATTTGCAGAGATCCAGCTGGAGCAGCAGCTTCAGGGGTGACTAGGAGTTGATCATTCTTGCAGTCATGGTCCTCCAGGTTAGGGCACTAAGACCCCCTTATTCTGTCATTTGTGTTGAAGACAGAGATAAAGAATGTGTTAAACACCTCTGCTTTGTCTATGTCCCTTGTTTTGAGGTGACCATCCTCACCCTGTCATGGGCTGATGTTGTTTTTATGCTGCCTTTTGCCATTAATATAGTTGAAAAAATTTCTGGCCAGTTTCTGGCCCACATTTCTGGCCAGTTTCAACTCCAGTTGAGCTCTGGCCATGTGAATTTTCTCCCTACAGTGGCAAGCAACATCTCTGTATTCTTCTCATGTCCACTGGGCATACACCTTCCGTTTTTGCATTATTTTCAAGAGAAGATTCCTGTTCTGCTTGCCTGTTTGACTTCTGACACTTTGGAATTGCCTGCTCCCATGCCCTGAGGAGGTAATGTTTAAAAAGCCAGCACTGATGGAAAAAACCCAAAGTCTCTGCTTTGTCATGGAGCTTACAGAAACCGCAACAACATACTGGTCTTCTCAGGTAGAGCCATCCACCTCACCCACACAGATTTCACAGAATATTCTGAGCTGGAAGGGATCCACAAGGATCATCAAGTGCAACCATTCAGTGAATGGCTCATGTGGGGATCAAACCTGCAGCCTTGGTGTTGTTACCCTGCTCTAACCAATTGAGCTGACATTAGACCCAAACCGCTTCTTAGAATCTCCCACGAAACAGGAAAAGGGAAGACTGTAGGCTGGCTTTTCCACAGGAGAACAGAGTATCATATGACTTAGCGAGCTCTAAGTACATGTAAGGACATATCAGATAATAATTGCATATTTGGATATTTCCAAGAGAACACCTTGTCCCAGCTGATCCAGAATCCTTCCTTTGGGGAATGAAATGTAATTCTCTACAGAATGAACGAAAAGGAGAACTAAGGCAAAGCAGTGAGTAAGTCAGCACATTTTTGTCAACCTACAACAAATGAAAAAATGGCTTTATTTTCTGCAGTGAATTTCATTTGGATAAGAAATTAAGGAAAACCAGAAGCCTCTTTTAAAAATAAAATTGACAAAAGTGAAACCTTTGTCTTTTAAATGTTTACATTTATTATTTTTTAAAGTTTCATAAATTGTGAGATTTTTCATAGCTGTTAATTTCCTATATCCTGCTGCTCTTTACTTCCTGAGCTTGTTCTATTGCTGGGTGAAACAGAAAGATAACTTAGAAGCAACACTGCTTTGCACAGTGAGTCACAACCTGGAATAGCTAAAAAGAGCTCCACAATTTATTCCTGATCTCAAATGGGATCTTACTTGGATCCGACTTGGATCCTTTTGATCAAACTTCTGCTGGAAACCTCCTCTTGTGAGCCATCTTTAACACTTTTAATCTTCTTGTGTATTTCCCTTGATGTTATTACAAGCCATAAGCACTGAACTAGGGAATGAAATGCACATTTGAGGGAATCAAGGACATTCAGCGCATTTCAAGGTGACTTTTGCTTAGTGAATGAACTGATTCCACATAACAGCAAAAATATTGTGTGATTTTAGATAGAGTTGACAGTTCAAAGTGCAGTGTCTTCAGTTATAGGGGTTATAGAAAACGGCATGTCAAGAAGGGAACAGAGGGATTCAGTGAGACACAGACACCCTTGGAAACAACAGAATTAGTATCATTCCATCTCTCTAGATCAGGGAGTCATAGAATGGTTTGGGTTGGAAGAGACCTTAAAGTCATCCAGTTCCAATCCTCCTGTCATAGGCACAGGCACTTTCCATCAGAGCAGATTACTCAGGAACCCATCCAACCTGGCCCTAAACACATCCAGGGAGGGGACTCCCACACTTTCTCTGGGCAGCCTGTTCCAGTGCCTCACCATTCCACAGTAAAGAATTTCTTCCTAATTTCTAATCTAAACCTACTCTCAGTTTGAAGTCATCCCGTTTCCTATCACCACGTGCCCTTTAGGTACAGGAAGGCCAATGATCTCAGATAGTCACAGAAGAGGGATTAGAGACGGGCTTGCATTGATTATCCATTTGTTAGGACTTTTATAGGGAAAAAAGCTCCTCAAAATTACCTGCCTAACTGCACAATTAAAATAATTCTACGTTGTAGAATTGATGAAGCAGAGCTTTTTGGTTATAAATGTTGCAAAAACACTTACTAGAGCAGCTCTGAATACACTGCAAAGTATCAAGATGCATTAGAAACATCATCCTTTCAGGCTATGTGTTTCCTTATGTCACTAATTTCTTAATCTATTTTAAATCTACCCACTCACTGTCAGACTGCAATACTTCTTCAGACAGCTTCCCATTTATAAGATGATGTCCTGAGAGCTGACATCAATGGAAAATGCAAGCATTCAGTTCTTCGCCAGATTTAGCCACACATTGCTCCACAGCTTCTTAGAAAACATGCTTTTTTCCACTACAGTTACTTCACTTAGTAGCTGGCATATTTTATACCATAAAACTCCTAGAATGTCAACTTCTAGTCCTGGGATAAATTCTATATCCTTAAGAGAGAAACAACAAAAAGTTAGTGGCTCTGCAAACAACTGAATAATAAAAAATGAAGTGTGGATAAACTTTTTTATTTGACATACATGAGAACTGAGTAAACTACCCAAATTAGAAGTGAGGAATAAACACTGCTAGAGTGGGTTCACCCTTAATATAACCTTTGACTCCAAATATATAAACCCTTTTGTGTTTCCTGCAAGCAGTCCAACAAGTTTCCAACTACACTCCTCTGCTGACCACATTTTTACCTCATGCTCTTTACCAGCTTTCAGAAAGTTTTAAAGACTCTTCAGCTATCCCCATTCCCCAAACATCCTGCCTTCCACCTCACAAAGATTATTTTATGTCCGTCTACACTTATTTTGTCAGGAAGCAGAATAAATGTACATTGCAGATGTGGTGTTCCTTATTTTAGCTAGGGCCTCCACTGGGGACAAACGTGCGAATGGGAGCAGAGTCCCAGGAGATGGCTGCTTGCAGTTTGCCAAGCAGGGCTGTGTGCAGCACAGATGATTCACCCTGCTGATGCCGACTGTTTCTCAAACTCAGGAGTCAGAAATGGCATGGTGGAGGAGCAGTTCAAGATAATATTCTTCTCTTTGATAATATTTTCATATGGAACTGAATCACTCACAGTTGTGAAAAGCTGAATTGCTTTGTTCAAGCTCATTTTCTAAAGAGTCTTTTTTTTAAAAAATAAATCCTTTTATTTCAATTTTTTTTTTTAGTTTTTACAAGGATTTGTTTCTCTCTTCTCCTGAAAAGCTGAATAAACAGTGAAATTATCTACCTCTGTGTCTAAATACTCAAAGACTCACAGCAAGGAAAGAGTTCCTTTCTTGTGCATGACTGCAGACAGCCACCTCCAGTGTGGACTTGTGGTCCATTTGTGGCCACACCATTTTCTAACTGCTGAGAAAATCTTCTATATATAACCCTGAAGTCACCACCTTGAATGGTAAACCATTCAACTGCATAAAACATCTACGGAGAAGGCTCACTGGAACTTCACTGGTGCCTAAGCCTTATTTGATTAGATTCTAAATGCCAGCTCCCACTGAAAATTGCAGGCCCCTGGATTCATGTTACCTGAAGGGCATTGCAAGTCTGGCCATAATCTCTCGCGACAGCTACATCCATTGAAACAGTGACACCATGAATCACAAAAGTAAAACCTGTATGTGCAAGAAGCACAGTTTTCTTGGCAACTGACCCACTAAGCTAACACTCACCTCTGGAAGATATCCAGAAAACTTGACTTCTTAGCAACAGTATAAAATAGCAACGATTATTCTGTTTTTCCTTCCTGAAATATGGCCGTTTGCAGTGCAGACTGAAAATGCAAAATCCAGATCTAGGTTTACAAGGAAGTTTTAACTCACTATGAAAAAAAAAATTATTGTTAGGATACCTCAGACCTGAGTTATGTAGATAACTTCATGCATTTCTTGACATGAAATACATGGGAAAATGTAGGCTCTAGACATATGGTATCCCCAAATCTAGCAAGCTGGGCAGGTGGCACATCTTAGCCAACAGAAACTGGTGAGATTTAGATCACATCTCTAGCCTGTGTGGAGTCCCTGGCTCCCATATTGGTTTCAAACCACCAGATTTCACCTAGGTGTGAGTCCCTTCTGCCAGTCCTTCTCACCAAGTATGGCCTAAACGTTGGCTCTGTTCCAATGGTGGACTTATCTGGGTATTTATGCAAAAAAGTAAAATTAGAATGGATTCATTCCTATGGTATAAGGAGGTTGAGCATATGTTTTCCACCCCCAAATTGCTTTGTCAATGGTACTCAGGTGGAAAAGAAGATTCTTTTCCGTCACTGTTGTGGCAGCTCTATCCATCCTTGTAGATGCATTAAATATTCACTGTGCTCTAGAAAAAAAGACATGAGTGAACATGTCACAGTAGCTTACTGTTTTCTTATGATTGTCATCTGGGAGAAGAGCAGAATCTCACTTTCTGCTCTCTCTTCCAATTCAAAACTTAAATATTTGAAAAGAAGTACTCTGTTCCACAAGAAGCCTTAGGCTTAGCCCCTTAGCGTTCTCATATTTCTCATCCTTCCTTCCTCTGATCTAATAAATATTTAATTATTCCCTGGGAAGTGGGAGTTGAGAGAATTCCACTACAGCCTACTATCAAGTACTCTCTTAGAAAATGTGTTGTGGGCCTTGTTGCCACTTCTGTGAATGCTTAAACCCTTAAAGGTCATGAGGTCATAGATCTGAGGTACTGCAACTACCAGCAGCCTCTGTATTTTGTGCAGGGCCTCTTCTAATAGATGTGGTCTAAACCACTGATGTGGTCTAAACCACTTCTCAGTTGAGCAAGAGAGATAGAAAGAACCTCATCTGCAAAGCTTGAGTGAGCTATGCATCATCTGGCTCCTTAGAATGGGAGGTTGTTAAAAACAAGCCATTTCCAACATACTTAAAGGTAAAACTTTAGAGATTTTGCTAATGAGCATGTAAGTGCTCTAAAATAAGACAAAGCAAAATGTTGCATTTGGAATACTTAAGTAGCAATGACTGCTAAAGCCAAAGTCCCAGCTGATTTCTTGTGTGCTTTTCAGAGGGTCCTAAATCCTTAAGCATTCTTATGCTCCGCATTGCAATGACACACCAGGGATTGCGTGCAGAGGGCAAGGGAGAGCATTCCTGGTGTCACCTCTCCATGGAAGCGCCACAGATTGCCCTGAGCTGTCAACACCTGCACCTCCATGTGTTACAAGGTTGGGCAGATGTGTGGGGCCGTCCCTCCCATGCTGTGTGAGGCAGCTGGGCAGGAGGTGCTGCAGGCACCCCTCCAGCCGTGGCAAACTGAACCAGGAGCAGCCACTGCAGCCCAGTAACATCTAAAGAAACACTGATGCTTCCAAGAACCCTTTCCTACATGACTTGAGGAGCTTAACTAGCAGTTTCATACTCTGTCATATTGTATTACAAGAGAAATTCTGAAAATAGCACAGCTTTTTTTTCATCCTGCTGCCAAAGGAAGAGATGGGATATCTGGCAGCAGAAAGCTGCTGGTTTTGTCAATAGGAGCACAGCCAGGAGAAAGGGAAGGGTCAGCACTTGCACGGGACATTAGGGCTCTAAGTTGCTGCTTGCTTTGGCTTTAAGTCTGTTCAGACTCGTTGCATGGAATTAGAGGGGGGCACTGAAAATTTGTCCCCAGAAATGCAGCAGTGAGAAGATGACTTGAATAACAGGAAGTTCACTGAATCCCTGTACACTCACGGTATTACAAACATCAAGTTTGTACAGCAAGAAAGAAATTTTTGCAATGCGAAGTGCAACATGAAGAGATCCAGCTGGTGGTAAACTCAATCAGGTTCACAGAAGAGCAGAAATACAGAACCTTGGAAGACCATGTGCTCCAGTCCTTTGGAATGAAGCTGGTCAATGGTCTCTACTAAGATCATTCTGAGAGCTTTTTGTCTAATCCATCCAAAAGACCTGTGGTGAAGGGTACTTCACGTCTTCCATAGGAGAGCAATTTCAGTGCTTTAACAGCCAAAAAGAAGTCTTCTCTTATATCCAGTGAGATAATTTTGGTATAATTTAAGCTAATTTATGTTTGTTCTTATCCCATTGGCCCTGAATGATTACTTATAATCATCTTCTTTACAATAACATTTTATAGCAACGGAAGGGAGAAAAATGTTTTTCATCTTACTGGGATCAAGTAGAAGGAATAATTACCTCCCACATCTTTGTCAGCTTCTGTGTGAATGCAACCCAGAGTAAAATATGCCTACTTGGCTCTACATTGTGAGATTTTTTTTTTACTCATTCTTAGTCTGTATGCATACTACCTTTTAATTTTCTTTTTGTGGTATCCTGTAACTAAAATCTTGCCTTTCTCTCTAATCATTTCATTGATTAGCCTGTAAATGAAAGTTTTAATAATTTAACTTTGTAGTCTAAGGAAAAGTAGAAACTATTGTAAATATACAGCAATGTCCATATGCTTAATCTTTCTTTCTGGAACAGACCTGCTCTTCTCTCTTAAGAATGTGAATTCCCACTGTACTGGCAATTACTCATCATAAAGTGTTAGAAAAACCAAAGGATAACTGTTATTGTTGCAAAACTTTTATTAAGGCTGAAAGAATTATTGGAAACTCCCAACTAATTTAAGGCTGAATTAATACTCGTATGCTTCCAACTTATTTATTTATAAAGGAAGCTTATTCATTAATACCAGAGACATCAGCTTCTGTCCTCCTGCTTTGAGTAAGCTTAAGAAAATTATTCTAATATACAGTCCCATAGGAGATCATTACCCTTCTTCACAAATGGGAACTTTTTGAAGAAAAAAATATTTTAGACCTTCACTAATTCAGAGATTTCAGATTTCAGGAAGAATCCATTTCTGCATCCAGAATCTGCAATGATACAGAATTAGTTGCCATGAACATATATGCACCGTGATTTCAGTTGGAGGGAACCTGTAGCTTCAATACTTCAATTTCAATATTTTATAGAAGTTGTTGCATCTTCTCTAGTCTCCCATTTTTCTCACTTGCAGGGTAGTATCATAAAAAATACAGCAGAAAAGGGAAAATAAATCCAAGAATTAAAATGATAAAATAAGATTCTATTCTTATGCAAAAGTGTTTGTTTTTTTTTGTTTTTTTTTTTTTTTTTGTTTTTTTTTGTTTTTTTTTTAAAGTTAAAAAGCTAGAAAAGTCTCCATGTTGATCCAGAAAAGCTGGGTAAGCAAGAAGAGGAATGAAAGTGCATAGTCTGAAAATTTTCTGAATTACCTGAATTTTCTGGCAGAAAGAAAGAGAAACAGAGAGAATAAAATAATTAAAAGCATGTGAAAAAAACCGCATGTGCTCTATATGCTCAACTGTGCCTCCTTAATAATTTTGCTCTGAACTCAATAAATAATAGCTATCTAGAAATAGGAGGACTCCATGGCTATTAAAAGTATAGTACACAGAAATCTTATTGTTATTTTTTTATTTATTGTTACGAGCCAGGCTTAGGGTTCATGAGGCCATCTTACCGCTAACCAAAGAATGTGAAGTATTTTAGAATCAAATACATTATGCAGTAAAAACCAACCATTAAAATTTCTCCCTGAAAGTAGGAGGAATGTTTCTTAATCAGTTGTTCTGCAAGATATTTTAAAATGGTTTGTTAGATCTTGCCTAGCTCATGTGAACTGCAAGTCTAATAATGTACTGTAGGCTTTAAAAATGGGATTTACCTTCTGGTAGATTTTTGGTTTGTGTATATACATCACTATGATTTAATAAAAATCTCCTTGATATACCCCTGTGGCATTCCTCACCACAACATAGTTTTGTTGTTACAGAAATGAAACAACAGAATTGAAAATAAAGCTTAGGAAGGCTCAAAAAATATGTTGCTCTTGTGTGAACAAAGGTCTGCCCTCTGTGGCAGCCTGGTATAACACACAGAGCTGAGTGGTATCTCACTCAGCCTTTACTTTAACAGACTAAAATTAATCAAGAAAAAGAAAAAAAGCTTTTAATAAGCACAATCCAGGATGTGAATGAACAGATGATTTAAAGAAAAACGTGAAAGGTTTATTAACTCTTCTGTTCACAAGGATTGGGTTCTTTGCCTGTTGTTCCCCCACCTGCCTGCACTGCTTTTACCACTTCTGCTCAAACAAGTCTCAAAAGAAGGAGGGAGAAAGAAATATTAACCCTAGCCCACAAACTTGAATTCAATCGTTCTGCCAGGTAGACGTTTCTCTATATGCAGGTGACCACTTACACCTATGTCCAGATGATGACACTTATGATACATGGGCAAGCAGGAAGGTAGAAATGCAAGCATGGACGGCAGACTGAAATCCAAAATATGAAGTGGATCATATTTTGATCTCAGGCTCAAAACAGGAATGGTTGACTGTTCTGGAATGAGAAACAAACCCAGTGAAAAGATGCTGAGCTGTGTTGTAAAATCTCTATATTACATAACAGTAGCCACATGCAATATCTGATAGATAAAATGATTTATGGAAGCCTATTATATGTTAGGATTTATATTGCAATAGGGTTTTATCTTTATGTAACTTCATGATTCCTCAACTGCTAAAGAAAAGAGAAAGGCTTTCCCATGTGAGTAAAAATGTTATGAATCCTGAGTATCATTAAACATGATATTCCACACACAGAACACTGAGCTTTAAGAAAGTCTAGTAAACAACAGTATCTTCAGTGAAACTCCTGAGATCAGTACTTAATGATCTGACCTAGCTCAGCTGCTGATATGCTGCTGATATGCTGCTGATATGCTGAGCAGCTGACTCATGTCTAGCCTCAATCAAGACCACTCTGCAGCCCAAAGAGAGAATATAGCTTATAAAAATCTCAGTGCTTATGGGATGTTTTTGATAGGCTGCATTTCTTTCAGTTCTGCTCAACTAATGGGAAAACTTTGAAATATAGTAATATTTACTACATTCATTTCTCAGTAAGAAATCTGCCTTTCACTCATTTTCAATATATTATCTTAGAATTCCACTGCTGCTTTGAAAAACCAAAGATGGCAAGGAGAAAGTTAGGGGGAAAGTTTAAAGACCAAAGCTTAGAATTGCCTATAGAAACCTTACTATTGCTGTTAAGAACATTATCTCCATGGGAAATTTTTCATTTTCACCAGAATCCAATTTTCCAAAATGTTTTTAGTCAAAGACTTTAACCATCCAGAAAATGCACCTCCATGCTTCTACCTAAACAGCATTAACAGATTTAGTTTCTTTCCAAGCTGTCATTTCAAGTGACACTGGTATAGTTTATGGTTTTCATTTAATACTTGGCATGAGCATGCTGTGGCATATTTCAAATCATGACAGAGGCAAACAGCACAGAAGACAGGAAAGGTTGTATAGGCCTAGTGAGGAAAACATACGGATAACTTTTATTGGCTCTGACACGAATGAAACCTCAGGCTTTGCCAGCTATTGCTTCATAGAATTCTTGCTCTGACATGAACATGTGGATGGACACGTCTTCAAAATCCAAAAGCCTGCTTTTATAGAGGAGAAAGTTTTGCAAGGTACATTAAAATAAATTTTTAAAGAAGTGGGAAGAGAATGTGAGCTAATCTGCTTAATGTGAGGATACATTATTCGTAAGTCTCAAGTGGTTCAGACGTTGGAGTCCTATAAAAGATAGACCAGGGGTGAAGTGATAAACAGACAGTGGAATAGCTTTCCAGATAATCCCTCATGGCTTTTCACAACACTAATTCTGATTTCATATGCTTCCATTTTCCAGAAAAAAATTGGGTTTCCTTCTGAAAGTCCTTTCTTTTCCAGTGTGCATAGCACTAATAAAGCCATTCCTAACTATATAGACAGAAGAATCTTTCCATTGTAATTCAACCCATATCTGTGTATAGCTATCAGAACAGCTACTGACTGCATGCATAATTTAGTGATGGACAGAATGCCTTAATGCAGCAATGCCATTACATACCAATGTTATATGGCTGAGGAAGCAAACATAAGGAGTTTGAGATACATATCCTCCTGAAATTGTAACTAGTCATCAGTATGAATGATCAGACAGCACATACTAAGAAGCAAATACATTGCTCTGTCACAGTCCCTGGAGCATTTCCTGTAGCTCCTCTGGTACAGGTGAGCAGTTAGCAGATACTGTGCACTAAAGGACAGGTTAGATGGAAACTGCCTTGGTTGATAAGCAGAGGATTAGGATTCAGAAGGCCAAAATTTAATGTCCAGATCTGCCAGAGATTAGTTGATATACGGAGGATAATTTGGATAGCTATTTTATGTTCAATTTTCTTCACATGCAAAGTTAGGACAGTATTTCTGTGTGTGAAACACCCTATTGGGTCTCTTAGGCACAATGATCCATGACTCTGTGCATGCTCAGAACACCAGAGAAAACACAAGGAGTTGGAAGGTCTGTTACATCCATGCTACTTTCTAACCTGGGAGCGCTTTCAGGGACTGTGTTTACACCATGTATTTGAGGAAAGCTCTTGAAGCTAAGTAGACTGCATTGTAGTCTTCAAACCAATTTTAAATTTTTTTCTGCCCTCCCAGTACAGAGCAGATGCAGTAAATTCTATTTCCCCCTTCCATTCCCGATGCCCAGCAGAAGTTATAATGCCACGTTCATATTTACAGTATGCATATCCTTTTAAGCATCTAACAGAGTTAGAGTTCATCAGTAGTAGTGGCAAAAGAGTCCATCAGTAGTGATTGAAAAAAATCCTACAGAAGTTTGAATTTGTAAATCTGAAAATGTTTCAAATTTTCCAAATATTCCAATTTCTTTTGTGAGCTGTAAAAAAGAAAACAACTCTCCCACGCACCGATGCTGACTCATGCACTGCAGGATTACCAAGGCATTGCTTCCCTGGAGGATTATTCAGTTATTCAGGAGAAACTGTAGGATAATTGTCCCTCCCTTTTCATGACCATTCATGAAAACACCTACTGAATATTTTGCTGCTGCTGAAGGCAAACTCTATGAGCTCTGTTCTGGCAGGAAGATACTCGTCCTCTTCTGCTTTAACTTTTTGATCTTCAGAAATGTAAATGACCTGAGAAACCTAGTGAGCTTCCTATCTGTCCAGAATCTAATGAAAGACTATGTCTATTGCTCTTGGCTGCTTCAGACAGAAGGCTGTAAAATAGTTACTGCGGATTGCTTTTAATTTACTGTAGACACATGCTGACTGTTGAGTTTCCAGTGTGCAAGTCTGAGCAATAGAAGGACAACAGTGAGAACAGAACCTTGCCTGTTACAGATGTATGTCAGATATTAAACAGATATAATTAGGCTATTAATTGCCATGGAATGGGTTTGCAATAAGTGTTTGCTTTTATTAAGGTTTTGCTTAGTCAACATGAAGAATTCAGACTTTCATGAATTGCAAAGTGATTTCTGAGGCTAATGATAATTAGAGTGTTGAAAGAGAAGGGTAGCCCTTTTAATTTAAGAAAATTAGAAAGGAACAAAAGGGAAATTGCTTCAAAAGTCAGTCTTTGAAACATGCTTTGAAATGTTCACCACCCTAGTAGAATTAGATCTGACCCTAACTCTCAGCCTAGTTTTATGGTTGCTATATGCTAAGTGCCCAACACCACAAGCATTTGTACAAGTTATTATCTTTACATATGCAAATAAATATTTAGCAATTGTGTTGATCATCTGTACAAAATTTTTTTCACTTCTCTAAATCCTGAAGGATAAGGAACTGTTTCTATAGCATAAAACTAGCATTCAGCTCCCCAGGTAAAACAGATTTTCATTGGTGCTTACTGGTATTTAATAAGTTCTTTAGAATAGTACTGTCAATTTTACAGAAAAGATTAAGAAAATACTACGTCTTATGGCAAAACTTTATATTTTCTTAGGGCAACTGTTTCCTCAAACAAACCAAGCTCAGGGGGATTTCAAAACCCATGAACATTAGACCTGAATGTTAATTCCAACACTCTGAAGAAATCTCTTTTCTGTTTCTTGCTCCTGCATTATGTACAAACCGATCTAATTCCCACTCCCTGCTGCCAGTCCCTTGCTCTCAAGTAGGTGCTGTGGGCATGGTATTCCTTTTTCCCTTTGTGCTGGAGTCCAGCCAGCATCTTCCTTCCTGCTGGAAGACCTTGTCTGACATTCAGCTCGGTTGTAAGCCGAGCTGCCGCCTCCTCTGCTCCTCACCAGTGTTGATTCCGACGGCTCCTCTAAGAACATTTCAAAAACCGTGCTGAGGATCCAGTTTGCCTCAGGCCCTTGTTCCACCAAGCAGCCAGGCACAGGTTTGATTTTAACTGCGATTGCAGTGAAATTTGTTCTGTACTTGCAGTTAATAGGTGTCTTATTAAGTCACGAGGATCAGGCCTCAATGAACGTGCCCTCACTGGCCTGTGATGTTACACTTACTGGGAATTAAAAATCGTTTTGAAACTGCAGTATTATTTCTATTCTACTCAGTTCCAAATAAACCAACTTTCACTACTTTTTGTGATTTATTTATAGAGAAGCCATGGAATCATTTTTTAAATGTCTTATTTTAAATCTCAGTTGTCTCCTAGAAAGGTATAAGTAGCAGTAATTGTGCCATGGAATTAAGGGTATAAATAAAAAACACCTTAACCATGCCTCATTTTTGCACAAAGCTTCTTTTCATTGGGAAGCCATTTTTAATTCAAGAAAACAATCTATCTGCATTATGTTTATCAATATCTAGACAGCTTTCTCCTTTTCATTACCAGGATGCTCAAAAAAGTCAGTGTTCTCCAGAGGAGAAAGCAAGGGGCTGCTACTCCAGATGCCATCAAATCTCCTCCAGACGACAATTAAATATTTATTCAAGATTGCAGACCACTATACCGAAGCCAATAGGCCTTTGTCATTTATATCAGCTGGAACTGTAAAGTATTTGCTGCTCTTAAGGATTTGCAGCCTTCCCTATTCATTAAGCTCCATAGTATGTCCAGGCCACCTGCCATCAAAAAAATGTTTCTTCTTTAATCTGTTGTTTTAGAAGGCATATAAGACACCTATTTCTTCTTTTATTTCTGTCATATTAAAAACTATAACATTAAGAATGGTAGCATTATGGAAGAAAACATATTAGGATTCTCTAGGATTGTCCAAAATGAACTCTGGTCTTCCTTGCTGCCCTTTGCCTGTTATTGCCCTATTCTGTCACTTTTCTTCCATTCCCATTCCCATTGTTGCTATCCTTATGACATGGTAAGTGTTTCAGAAGATTATAGTTGGCCAGACTGGAAGGTCATCCTTAAACGATTATAGCCCATGAAAATTACAGAGAAGTTTTCTTGTACACCAAATTAAAGACTGGCATTTTCATTTAAAAAGAGGCTACATTTGCCTGTTCTTCACACCACACTTAAAATTCTGTCACATCTATAATTTTCCTCTGCTGAATAAACCATGTGCTGGATGTCAGCGCAGAGTTCAACTGAATCTAAACTTGACTGTATCTTGAATATTGGGTTTTTAATCTTTTGTCCTCCTCTAAAGGTTGTGCAGCATCAGCTGTCTTTGTGCTGTGATTGAAAGGTAAAGTCTTGGCTCTATGAAACCAATGGGGATTTTGCCACAGGATTCAGTGGGGTTAAGGTTTCATCCAATCTAGTTCATACATATCCCTTTTGTTTTGCTCTATCCTAAATACATTCACTGCAGCTTTTAGATTTAGCTCTCAGATGAATGCTCTACCTTCTTTGTTAGATAAAAATAAATAGGTGCATTTTAAGCTATACAGCATGATGCCTTTTAACTACTTGAAGAACAGCAAAGGACAAAGCAGGGGAAAAATCTGGGTTTGCTTATCTATTAAACTTTAATGCTAGGTATCAGGTTCATTTTCCAGACAAAATTGTGTTATCACTGTACAAGTAAAGAGGATACATTTAGAACTGTATAAAGTATGGGTATTGATTTTCTGAAGTATTGCACTATGCAGTTCTTGCCTGGAAATCTTTCTGGGTATATCATCATGCAATTGTCTAGCCTTTTTTCAAAACCTTACTTGTTAATTTTTTCTGATGAAAGTGTCAAATTTAGCACAAAACCAGCTCAGTTTCTGTATAAGTTACTTTGCTGTGCCCTGTGTTTAGAAACGAAATTAAATTGTCTTGATTTGAGGGTTAAAGCAAAGCTGCTTCTTCTCAACCCCTTCTCAAACTGAAGAAGGAAAGAAAAAAATCACCCTACCCTACCTAAAGCAGAAAGGCCTAGCATGCCTTGTAACAAGCAAAGCAAGTGTTCAGAAACGTGTTTTTCAGAAAGGCTGCTCAAAAATGTGCAAGAATTGATTGAAATACAAAGAAGACAATAGTGAGTCTGCACTCAGATTTTTGTGGAGGGAAAAAAAATGACGCATTCCAATTATCTCAGCTGGAGAGCTGGATGTTAGTTCAGTATCTCTTGGAAAACTTGTTTGAAAAGCAAGAACACATCACCTGTGGGAGCAGGGGAAAGGAGGGACCTGCCACCCACGCTGTGGCTGGGGAGCAATGTGAACCTTTCCTGGTGCAGTGTGGGCTTTGCTGATATGCCCTGTGAGAAGGGTCATTTATTGTGGTCTCTGCTTCTGTAGCGCAACCCTCTCAGACAAGGCTGGATGGTACCTGAACTGACTGTTGATTCCCTTGGGAAAAGGAATTTTACTACCTTCTGTACTTTAAGCAGAGCTGTAGACTGCAGAAATAGCTGGTGAAAGGAATAAAGATGTTATTCAAGAAGGAAAAAGCAGCAGGTGAGTGTGTGTGGGTCATCTTTACGTGCCTTTGCCGCTCAGCATTACCATGAGATATGTGCAGCATTGCGGGAAGGGAATGAGTCTTCCTCAATTGTAAATTAACCTATTTGTGTGACTTTGCTGGTTTTTCTTATCATTAGGCCTTATTTTAGCAAGTGAGCTTTTAGTGTCCTTTTTCTCCCATAAGTAGGATCTTTTTCAGCAGTCTTCCCTTGGTTTCACATTTCCAATGGATATTACAGTGGCATTAGCATGTTATCCGATGCCAGAAGAGATGCACTAACACACCTACCAGACAAAAGTGATTGGTGTGCAGGCAGACACAGGCCAACAACATTAAAGTTGTAAGAAGACAGAAAGAAATCAGAATAGAGAATTTACAGCATCATCCATGCTACCATGCCTTTAGAAATGCTGTAAAAAAGTACACTATACAAGTAATTTGGGTTTATTTTATTAGCTGTGCATATAGTACTCTTACGGCAGAGATGGTATGATAGCAACTCATGCATAAGGCAAAGGAAATGTTGGTGTCCAGTATCTCTCATTGCATTCTTTTACTTAGTATTTTCTTAAACATTATCTTTGCATTTCATTTAATTTCATTTAATTTTCTACAAATTGAAGACTCTTGCATTTTACAGTATGTATACACACAGGGTGAGGAGAGACATACAAATATTTATAACATCAAAACTGCACATGCAAATACTTATCTGGTTTCTCAGTTTGTCCTTTCAGTGTCTGAATTTGATACCTATGGGTATCAACTTTGGGTTATTAGGGTCTATTTTTAGCTATTTAAAAAGGCAGAAAGAGCTTAGAGGCAGAAGAAATGACCATTCAAGTCCTATCAGACAAAAAAGTTCTGTAAAACAGCCATTTTTCATACAACCTCAAAAAAAGCTGTCATTTTGCTCTTCTTACTTATGCTACAGTCTTCATCCTCTCTGCCAGCACTTTTGAATAAATCTCATGACAGCAAGAGGCTGTGGGGTTCAGGTTCATTCCTCATTGCTGGGTTCTTATATTGGCCATGGGAGTACTCAGAAGGACACATGAGACTAATGTTTCCTTTTGCAGCAGTTGTGGCCCTTTCCCTCCAGTATTCCCTTTCTCTGCCAACCCCATCTGTTTCCTACCTCCCCTCAAACATGTTCTGTTTGTATTTATCGCTCTTTTCTTCTTGTGGCTGTAAAAATGTAGTTGACAGTTTGGCCTCAGAGTGGACTGGTTTGTGAGCATTTTCATTTCCCTCTGCTGAAGAGATATGAGGAGGTAGCTGAGAAAATTTTGTTTTCTGCTTTCACATGTTATATGCTTAAGGTCAGCAGGTTTGGCATTTCTAAGAGTGGAAATGTTACAAATAAACCTCCCAGAGACTGGGGAGAAGTGTTTTTTATGAAGTTGAGATTGAGTTAATGAAGGCCTTTGAAGATTAAGATGAAGGCCCTCAGTACAAAGAACCAGCAACAAAAAAAAGCTTCATTTCCTCTGGCTATGTTGGAAGGTTGATCCAAGTCACTGGGAGGTGCCTCAAAGTTTTGTAGTGATAACAATCCCATTTGCATGAGCCCTACATGTTTCTAATGCAAAAAGAATTCCAGCCCTGTTCTAGTAGTTATGGATGCTTTCTAGGAAATCAGGCTAAAAATACTAGAAGATATTACATCACTGCAAGATAAAGTCTCCAACCAAAACAAGTTGTATCAAAGCTAATTTTCTTCAGCCCTGGTGAATATTTGGGGTTAATTCTATATCACTGAGATGTTCTTGCTGACTTAGCTATGGAGGGGTGAGAGTCATTGACAGCACTGGAATAGAAACACGTACCTGTAGAACAGGTTAGTGGTCTCTACCAAGGCATTTGTACATGATCTACTTACAGCTGTGCAGATGGAGAGTTAACTGTGGCATTGAAGTCCCACGTGTGAGAGGCTTTATTTGCAAGGAGTCAGGACTTGCTGACTGAATAAATGCAATGCCAATGTTTTAGAAGGTTGGGCTACATTAAAATTAGAGTGCAATTAATGTGCATAGCTCACTTAACCCTAGGAACACTGAGGTCTGAACAGAGGCTCAGAAACAACTTAAATTCAGCTGAAGCTAATGTCTCAAGTGTTTCATCACCAAGTGATTAACAGTTTCATGGCTATAAAAGAATAATTTCATAGGCATCCTTAGCAATCTGAGAATAACAGGATTTGGTATTACAGCTTTATGAAAACTTCTCTTCACTTGTCAGTACTATACCACAACATTTCTCATGTTAGAGTGATCACAACAGAGAATATTTCCCAGGAAAGTGGTTTCTTTCATTGTTCCAGTCTGTATTTTTTGTTCCATCCAATAATCTGACTCTATCCAGTAATAAACAGTTTCATTTTGGTGGAATCCCTGTGAACAAATTTCACCTTAACTTCATTACTGGAATTTAGTAAGCAACAATGAAAAGCCTTTTATGTTTCTTCCTTAGTGATACTCTGAGCTGTACCATTTGGTGTACAGGGTACAGTAGAAGGATCCAGAAAACAGGATCCAGTCATAATAACACATTACCAGTAGCCAGATCTGTGTTTTCTGATGAAGTCACAGCAAGCTGCTTCACTGAAGACTATTCCCTAAGGGCTTCAGCTGATTAGCTTTAGAGAATTCTTAGCTTGAACAAATACTGTGTACCCTTGAATTGGTACAGCTGTAAGCTCATCCAAACACCCAAGTACCTTCCCCATCCAATGCTGGGACAAGTCTGAAAGCCTGCAGCTCCTTCTGGGCTCTTTCTCATCTCAAATGCTGTCCCAGGGAAAAATGAAACAGCACCTGCTATCTATGCTAAGTAATTAGTTTATGGCACATACTGTATAACCATCTGGAAATTCACTGTCTGTTTCATTGTTGCTGGTGGTGAATAGTGTGTGTTACTCTGCTGAAGATTTTAATTTTCTTCCTGATTCTGCAGAGCTGTAGAATTTCACTAATACACAAGTGCTTAGTATCTTCCTTTTACTTTTATTTTTTCCCCAGTGCACAGGCAAACAACAATCACAGATTCTTGGATCCAGATGAAAGGAAACTCCTCCTTTAATTTCCTCCACTGCAGCTGTCCTGTGCTGAAGTCATCAGCCATACCTAGTGATGAGTTCTTGCTGTGGGAGTGCTATCAGCTGTGTGCAAACCTCATGGAAGTTTCTGCTAAACGTTGCAGAGATCACACCTATTGTTCCTCAAAGTTCAACAGCCTCTCCCTTTCTGCTCAACTTCATCTTTGCTTAGCCTTTTGCAGATAACTCGTGAGATTCATAGGGTTTGTGAAACTAGGGGAGAGTTCACCATGGTTGCTGACAGATACACTTTGAGATACAGATACCAGTATATTAAAAGAGTATTTATTTCATTCCCATCCTGCACAGTGGTATTCTACCAAGCAGAGAAACATCCCAGTGGCTATGGATAAATCAGAATAGAAACTAATTTTGAAGATACCACCAAAGGTCATCTCTTTTTGGGCAGAGCTGAAAGAGAGAGGTTTTTCCCCACTGAATACTGGCTGAGTGTAGTATTAGTTCCTCTGTTAAACTGGAAACAGGCTGTGCTGTCTGGCATGCAAAATGTTGGTAGAAAGCAGGAGAAAGGTTTTCTCAGCAGTGAATTGCAGGCTGTGCCCCTGTACCGGGTGGACTGAGGTGGCTCAGGATCCTGTGTGACACTGCTGTGTGCCTGCAGTTAGGGAGTGAGTTTTTTTCCTTGGGCCCCATGCCTTTCCAACAGAAGATAGTGTTAAGACTGCACATTCATATTTTAGAACATTAGCTTGAAAGTAACATAATCTAAAAGTATATTGGGGACCTGAGTGCAGTATATGCCATGGCTGTTGTTACTCTACACTTCATTGCAGGCTGCCACTAGAAAACAATAATCACAATAATTAGATTTTTTTTAAATGTAGACAAGAAGTTGAGAATATGCAGCAAATGTGCTGTAAGCAAATTTAAGACATACAAGTAAAAATAAAAAGTCCAGTGGTTCAAAAAACCACAGGGAAAAATGTAACAAATCAGACATTACTTGGAAAACCTTGGCAGGAATGTTTTTCCTGGAGATCCCATTCTCTATTCCCAGGAAAAGGGCAGGCAAGATACCAGAGACCAATAGATTCCTTAAAGTAATTTTCATTTGTAAGAGTCTTGAATGCCTATCATGCTACACAGACCACGTCAAAAGAAAGGCATCAGGCGTCCTTGTGGATCAGACACACTTCTAGCTGTAAAATGGGGGAGAGTTGCACAGCCTCCTTGAAAACTGTCTTTTCACACCCACTCTGGGGTTTTAAATGCATAAAAGCAGCAGGGCTAATAATGAAATTAATGAGGCTTAGGATTCATACTGTTTACAATGCAAAAATGCCCAAAGCACAATCAGTGATGGGAAACTGAAATGAGTTCACCATATGGACAAATTGCACATTTTTCATAGGGAGAGTGATGTAATTAAACTCACTCTCATGCAGGACATTAGTCACAGGCTAGAGGTCTACATATTCCACCAGCAGGAATTTCCACATTCGGCTTGTTTTATGAGTAGACAATTCCTGCTAAAGTTAATTTTTACTGTCTGAAGACTCTGATGTGTATTTATGAGACTCTACAATTTCAGAAAAGGTGATTTTCCAGGATGTGATTAAAGGGAATTATTTTGTTGTAAAAGAAGAAGGAATTCAGTTTGCCATTTCCTGATAGTCTGCAAATTTTAACATCACAGGAATCTACTCTCAGACTGTATTTCTTTCTGAGTAATTCTACATGTGCACTTCATGTATGAGCAGATATATACATGCATACAAGTATATATCTGCATGTATAAACGTATGTAAGCAATATACACACATATGTAAGTGCATGTGCTTAAGGTAAGGCTGGGAGATGTTTCCTGAGCCACAGCAAAGTTGTACAAATTGTGTTATGTGAACTAGTGGGTAAAGCATTCACTACCTGAGTCATACTTTGCACAGCTAGTACTCAGCAAATCACCACTGCTTTGGCTTCTTTTCTTGTTCAGGGGCTGGATCAGTTTTCTATTTGACATAGTGTTACACTTCCATTGTTGGGGTTTTTTTCTGACAGTGATACAGCATGAGCAATTCAGCTGCTCTCTGATGGAAGAGAGCTTGGAGCTGTGCACACCCTGTTTTGAAAGCTTTTTGAGCTAGGCTGGAGTAAAGAAGAATACTTATCCATACACTGCCCCAATGTCTTACCATTATAAACAAGATTTGAAGGATACTGTAAGACTCATGAACCATTTGTAGGGATCTGACAGTGTAAGAATCAAGGATTTCACCCATGTATCTATTAGAATCACAGGTCTAAGCCAACCTCTTGCTCAAAGCAGAACTAAATCTGAAGTCAGGCTGTGTTGTTCAGGGCCATGACTTGGAAATTTCCAAGAGTGGAAATTCTACAGCCTCTTTGAACAAGTCTATTCCTATTGCTACTTTTATGCATGTGTCAGTCACCTAATCTTAGTGGATCTGTGCCAACTGTTTGCGGTTTATCAATTTCTCTCTTGTGGTGGCAAGCCCAAAACTTAACACAGTTTTCACTGGAGTTGAAACACTGAAATTTAATTAAGCACACAGATGACATAAAGGCAGAATTATTTGTCATGTAAACCAAATATCGGGTTGAAGGTATAACAGGTGTTAGCAGTTACCAGTAGTGAGTCAGCATAAGTTTTGAGTCTAGTTCACTAAGAAGTCTGAGATCGCACAAGAGGTCAACATCCAAATAATATAAAAGACAAATTTTTGTAACAGAAACTCATTTTTCTCTGTTGATGATTTGTGCTAAGCTGTTTTTGTTCCTTGCAAGATGATTGTTTCATACCTTGGTGATTTCAAACAAAGTGCTATTTAAAATTGAAATGTCAGCTTGAATGGAAAAAAATGATCCAGAAATCACTAAAAGAAAAAGCCTGTGACAGATTCTCTTTTTTCCCCCCAGACTTGCCTAGAATGTTGATGCTCTTTTAAAATTCTGTATAGCTTGGTGGTATATGCAAAAGGCACACAGGGGGCATGTAGACGATTTCAAGAGAGGAACTCAAATTTGGTGCAATAGCATCTGTATTTTAGTGCAATTCCCTGGACAATTATTGAGGTATGAACAATTTCATGTTGTCCTTCCTTGGTGTTCTTCTCATCTTTCAGTTGCTGGCATGATATGCGCTATTATGAAATGGTAATGTAGAAGTGCACTCACCCTTGTAAAGCACACTGCTGGTTGACTTTAAATACAGTTGCTAAGTGGAGCAAAGATTTACCTTTTCACGTAGTAATCCTTGTCTCAAATATAGCCAGAAATGGCAATGCAATCTTTACAAAAATAGCTGTCCCCCATAACTTCAAGAGGATAAGTCAACCACTCAATAATAAATTTTAACAATGTTATTCTGACACCTGCTCAGCATTCCACTCTTTCCTGGTTCTGACAAAGACGAATGCTGATGTCGATTTTGGTTTGACTCTTAGATAGGACACTGGGGCCACTAAGCCATACATGCACACATGCACATTCTGCAGTGTTGCTTTGGAATAGTTCACATTGTGATATTTACAGAAAACTTATCTCCTCACATCTGAAACTGTATTTGTGAGGTTCTGAGCCTGAGGCCAGACTGTCAGGTAATAACCGACATAGTTAATGGGGGCAAGGACCCTCCTCCTCCTTTACTCAGGAACACAGGTGCAATCTCCTTGCTCACTGGAGGGAGTAAGTCAACCAAACGGAGAAAGATAAGTGATAGGACTGCAACACGTCTTTAAGGTTTGTTTTTTCCTGTTTTGTTCCAAGAGATTATTGTCACAGGAAATGGAGCAGTCTCTGCAGTCAGAAAGATACCATTATGACTGGCTTGCTAGGGGAAGAACTCCTGATACACAGAGGCCAGTCGTGGCTGGACCCTTCTAAACTCCTCATTTGTGTAGTAATCCTAAGTAGAGGCCATGTCAGTCACTGATACTGTCCCCTCTGTGCCACAATAAAAAAATGAAGTAAACATGAGAAAGAAATAATCTTTGGTGTGTTTGCAATATATTTTGTAAGGTCCTATAAGGTTATGAGCATTATCTGGAAAGCCACCTGTGCCCTTCACTCCTCCCTGTTCTCGATAAGTCCCGTACTCAAATGGAGGACAGGTTGAACGTCGTTTACTGACGTTTTGAACTTTATCTGCTGGTTCTTATCTCTTCTGCCACGCAAAATATGTACATGAGAACCTTAATTTCTGCACGTTTCTGCAAAAAGAGTAAAAAGAAGAAACACGTCTTTCATTCAGCTGTTCTCAGACCCAAATGCTAATAAGCGATTACAGTCCAGAATATCAGAGAAGAATACCAGTGTAGAGCACACACACACCTTCCTTCAACAGAATTAAAGACCTGGTTGGTGCTGCTCCTGTGTCAGTTAAAGCTGCACATCCAGTACCAGGTTGTGCTGTTACTGCTGCTGATGGATCTAGGAACTCGAGTAATGGTGAGGCTGTTTCATGGTGTAGGGACTTCACACCAACAGGGAACTGTCAGCCTCAGAAAAGTCACACTCTGTACCAACAAAGCAGGTTAAAGAAGGTAAGGGGGTAAGCAATAGCCTGTTAATAGAAGACCCATGAACCTATATCTCCTTGCAGGGTCATGGCCCTGCTGGGAAAACTTCCTCTCTCCTGTTTCAACCTACACTTTGTGACCATATGGTGAATCCAGGCAGGGGCCTTTTATATCCAAAAGGCATCTGGAGCTAACAGTGAAAAAGAACTTACATCCATCAGTTCACCAGGCGTGCTGCCCTGGCCCTTCCCTCACAGCCACGCTGTTAACAAGCTCATGTGCTCATTGCTGCTGGGGAGTTCAGCTTTGGTACAAGAGCAAAAGGAGCTGTCATGTTTGTGACAGCCCTCTCACTTGTCTGACTTTCTTCCCAGATGAATAATAAAATTAATAAGTGTTTTTTCTCTTAATAATGAATGCAAGTAAGATAAACATATGGTCATGTTTTCACCTAATGTTAATTTTTAAGTATTTAGGATTTGCTTACTTGACACAGCAGCACAGTTTGATGCCCTTACAGACATGAAATAAACTAGTTCCATGGAAAATATAAATGTTATTCAGAACACATACACTGGGATCAGTGACACTTGCAGCTGAACAAGAAATGTAATGCCTAGTTTCTAGTGCCTAACATGAGGCATAACGTTATGTTAAGATCTGTAATAATCTAAAGCAGTCATTGCATGACAGAATTTTTAATGCTATGCTTTTAGCAAGAAAGCCACAGTTTCCAAAACTTTAAAAATATCCCACAGCTTAAAACTATCTTAGGTACAAGAAACACAGCATTTTATGGAATATTGGTGGAAGAAGACATTTTCAGTTTTGCAGCAGCATTGATGAAGCCACTAGCCTGACAGATGAAAGCATTACCATTATTTGAGATGATACTGTACATAACATCATATAGACTACAAAATGCTCATCTGTGTATTTAAAAAAAAAAAAGTCCTCCTTATCCTGACAAATCTACAGTTGAAAGAGCCACATGAGATAAGTGCAGTATTTTACTAGGGAGAGAAGTGGTGTTATATATAGCATAATTTACAATTGCAATATTTTGGTAAAAGATTTGGCATTACAAAGCTTGAAAAGATCATATTGCATTTAGTGGAAGCGAATCTTTTATGCTGATAGATATTATGTTTCTTTTAGAGACAGACAAATATTTAGACTGTCCATTGTTTGGAGGGAGGATATCCTCTTAACTAGATACCCTAGTATTTATAAACAAAAACATTAAGAAAATGTAGTTTCTGTGGGAAATGTTGGTATTCCAATGTCAATATCAAATTGTCATTGCCCTTTATTGTTAAAAGGGCAGTCAGAAACAGGGTTTTGGTTGCAGCTTATTGTAAAAGTTTGGTTGCATAAACTGCACACAGCTTTTGTTACTGATGTCACCATCATTAAAATCTGATTCAGTCCTACTTCTTTTAAAATGTGCATTTTAAAAAATCTAATGAATTTTACCAACATGAACAAATTATTATTTTACCCTGTAATGTTTGCAGCCTGGTCTTTGTTACAGTATCACGATTTCTTCTAATAGTTAAGAAATTTTGTTAGCAATTTAGAGGCACAGTGAAAGTAATGGGACTCATCAAGTTAATCAAATTCAGGTTTAATAATTAAATCCCAGTAACTAGAGGGGAAGGTATACTTTACAAACTTTCCTTCAAGGCCTATGGTTCTGTAATTGCTGTGCAGTTTAAAGACATTACAGATTCCCTGAAGCTGGCCGTTCGAAGTTTTTACTGCACATTGCAGAACAACTCATGAGCTGTGGCGTGTACTACGATGAAGTCCCTCGTGGCAGTGGTAGCACTGAACATACTGGCGTTCAGTGAGGCTTCTGCATGTTTCTCATGCCACTGCAACAAGTTACTGCTGCCTTACACTGAAACCTTTGCTTTGGCAGGCTTCACTTAATGGCAAATTGCCTGGGCAGAGACAGCTGCGAGAGGGCATTTCTGTACATTTCAAGTCAAGTAGCACTTATCTGTGCACAAAGGGCAGTGCTGGTAGTACTGAAGAGAGAGAAAAGAAATAAGAAGCTGTTTGTTAATTCTAAGAGCTTTTTCTATAACCAAATGCATTATTCTGTGTGAATGAGTTCATAGCTCTGAGCACAGGATGTGCTACATTAGATAGCTGTGTATTATCCATTCTGCTGGATCAATAGTACTGAGCACTGGATCCTGTATTATGTGGTTTATTCCTTCTTGCAGTCAAGGTCAGGTCAGTTAATTTGGCAAGCATTTGAATGATATTTAATTAAAGTCAATTTAACAACAGTCAGTTTCCTTATACATTTTACCATTACCAAAAGTGTTCTATTTGCTAAGAAAGGTTCTTGGTTGGTAAAAAGCTGATATTCTTTAACCTAACTTCTGCCCCAAGGAGATCCCTTTTGTAGAAACTACAGCTCAGTAGGTTTGAATTTGTGCTTTCTAGAATGTTGTGTAATTATAAAGGGTCATCAATATCTTTAGCTGCATTATTGTAGTTGCTCATATGTTAGGCAGTTTTCAGTGGCAGACCCTGGTGTACAGGATTAAGCTTCTGAAAAGGATTGTTAAAAATCATGTATTATTATAATGTATAAATGGAGATGTGTCCTTCCTCCTCCACTCGCTCTATGTGAGAGTCCAGTGCAAAGTAACAAAAGCTCTACCCTTGCTTGGGTGCAAACTCAGGAAAAAATAAATAAAAAGTGTTCTAAATTTGCAAGTTTGCTCATATCAGTGAGAGAATTAAGTAAAAAAGTGAGTGCTTTTGAAAATGCCAGGAGAAAATAAAATTATAGAGGCATTTAAAATATTGAATTTAATAATTCTATTAGAAAGAATGAAGTACTTTGAACCTCAGGATGTTATGTTTACATGCATCCACATGTGTGCACATGCTACATCTAGAGTGGGCCATAGAGATAAAGTATATTTAACATCTTGTTACGGAAACTTTACTTTTTTTTTTTTTTTGCAACACTATGGTTCACTCGTTCCTTCTGATGAGTTATTTCTGTGCCACTGCACATCTATGATAATGCAGTCCACTGGGGCTAGTCTCTACAATTTTATCATACTGAGGCCAAAAGACCTAATCCGCCCTAACACGCAAATATTTTATTTATAGGCCAGTAGGACAGAAGCTTTCCCTTTATCTTTCATAACACTCCACATAGTGTGATATCAGGTTAGAGAGAACTTGAAATTAATTTCAGCTCCATGGATAACCCATGGCATGAACACTTAAATATAAAGACAGAGCAGAAACAAACAGTGGGATGCTGTAAGAGGGGAACAAACTCTCCTGCCGACATCTCTGAAGCAGCTGCCTCTGTTAAGATAGAATAAGTTAGCACTCATTAAGTTGGTTACTGCTATTTCCTCAGGGGGTGTGCAGTACAAATGACCTGAAACATGCAGGGTGTCACACATCCTTACAAAAATCCAGAGTGTCCTTACAGTCAGGCAACGAAAAACTATCAAGGTCATGATTTCCACAATTCTACATGGCTTTTACTGACTTCACATAAGGAGAAAGTGTAGCTAAGCCAAATAACCATAAATTCATTTTAATTTTACACTGTGCTATCCTAACCTCCTGATTATGCTACCAAAATGTACAGGCTCATATCCACTCTTGCATAGCACTGAGAGCTGCAGACTGCTGGTACTGCAGGGAGGGCACTTTGACCTGTAATGCTCCTGCCCCTGCCTCACAGACAAAACCCAGGATTCCCCCCATATTGCCCCCAAACTGGGCCTCTGCAAAAAAAAAAAAAAAAAAAAAAAAAAAAAAAAAAGGTCAAGAAGATCCCATAATATCTGCTTTAATCCTTGCTGAAAAATTATAAAAAGTCCTATTGGCTTAATTTGATTTTTGATTTGGGTCCTCCTGCAGACAGCCCATAGTAAGTCTTGAGATTATTTAGCTGTTTTTTTGCCAGCTGAACTACTCTGATGTTTCTTGTGTAGGACCTGTACATGTAACTGCATGAAAAGGGGTGGTCTGAAACACCCAGATGTACCACTTTATATTTCCTCTCTCTGTCCCAGAGGCAACAGCTTCACCTTGGGGAAACGGAGAACTCACACAAGTTGTGCTTTCCTGTACTAGACATGGAATTAAATCCTAGAAGTAAAAAAAAACCAAGCCAACTGAACCAAAATGCCAGAAACAAGTAAAATTATAACTAAGAACTGACACAATTTTTGCTGTGTTTCAACATGAAATAGCTTAAGCTTTGGTTGAGATGAGGCATCCATGTTAAATCATGCCCTTGCCTACTTAAATGTAAGGAAAAAAAGATCTTTTTAAGCCTTTTGACCTTGCTTTTTTAGATGATGGTATTAATATTGCCTGAATCAATGTTCTGTTCTCATGAATAGCTATTTCACAAACTTTACAGAGATTCAGCATTTATATTTCTAGAAGCTTTAACAGCTTATCTCAGAACTTTAGAAAAGACAGATAAAAGGAAAGTTTTCAAGGTTGCTTACTGTTTTGCGGGATTCAATTCTTTTACAGCATGCATTTTTTATTTATCAAAAACAGAGCTGACATTGACACAGAAAAAAAATCATGTCTGAGAACTATATTTTTGCACTCAGGTTTAGTTCCGTTTCTCAGTCATCTCTGTGAGTTCAGCTGCAGATTTTCTCTCCTGCCACTTTACATTACTGATATTTTACTGGGGATCTTTGTGAAAATCCTCAGGCTCCAAGGTAGCATTACATTCCTGGAGAATCCTTTCCCTATAGTCTCAAATTATAAAGTCTTCTCAGGCTGTGGGGTCACACACTGGGTGTGCAGGTCACAGGGTACCAGCAGCAGCAGCCTCTCCTCTAGTGGAAAAAGGATATTCCAGCAAAATGCCAGTCACTGGAGAGTGTGATTAGCAACAATGCACATGCAAATGAAGAGAGCAGATAAAGGACCCAGAGGACATCCCTGAAGAAGAACCATCAGGCAACAAGCATGTGCAGGAAGAAAGTGGATTTTCTTTTATACATCTACCAATAATGGTATGCACTTCATGGAATAAAACATCCTTGGAAGTGACAGAACCACACAGTTTCATGTTATTGTGGGAATTAACAATTTGCTCTGAAAAATGTGTGTTTCTCATTCAGAGTTTAAAAATTTCTCTTTTAAATAGATTAATCTTTTAAATAATGAACAAACAAGGCTGGTTTGCTGAGCTGTTATATAACAATACAGTATTTTAATTTGCAATTTTTCTGCCTTTACAGTATCAAAGGTGCCCTCCATTTTTGCTTATATTTGTTCTTCAGTAGTTTTTTACTCAACATGACAAAGTAGCAATTTCTTTTCAAAGCACATAATAGAAAAAGTGAGGAAAATAAAAGGATAAAATCTCCATGAGAAGGCACTAAGAGAGAGTGTTTTGCACAGCAAAGAACCTCCTGTTTCCGCATCTAAAATCTCATCATAAGCAGTAAAAATGTCACCCTAAAAGCTCTTTAAGGCATTCAATGACAGATCAAAGCAGTGCACCACCAGCTCCATGACCTGCTCCTGGCAGGAACAGACAGCAAAGAGGCATACACAGAAAGTGAGGTGACTGGACTGAGACAGCTTTCCTACAGGAATACAAAGTGGACTTTAGGTTTTTCTGTCACACACTTCAAACTAAGTCCTACAGCAACTCCTGTTTGTGTGGTGGGAAGAATTGCAGTGTGTAGTCCAAAAAATCACGGAGTCAAATATTTTCACAGGTATAACTGTGAGGAGTGTACAGCTCAGCAAGGCTAAGTCTTAAAAAACAAACCTAGCCAGCAAAGTCTTGCTGGGCCTTCATGCTCAGCGCAGGAGCAACATCCTTAAAATGGACAACCTTGCAGAAATCCTGATGCTCTGGCATCCCAGGCAGCCATGGTTATCTGTGAGCTTAAAGCAGCTCAGACAGCAGCAGCTTGCATTCCTTGAACACAAGACAAAGCTCAATGTAATAATAAACTGGGCTTGCTGCCTCAGAAATTCAACAGTGTAGCACATAGAGCATAAAACACCACAGCTCCATAATCATGTATAACAAGGTACAGTGCTTGATTTCTAACGGATTAGCAGCTCCTACTGCTTGTTCCCCACTTGCTGTAGGAGTCTTGTCTGATCTAACTGGCTTTTGCAATAGCAACAACAGAGTGAGACTCTGAACTCCAGGGACCTGTGTTAATAAAACAGGATTATCATCTTTATGAATCTCGGTCAAAAGCTGAGGATTACTACTTCAGATATAAACAGCATGCACAGATGAACTGTTCAAAAGCAAAATTTATTTTGGTAATTGCTTCTAGTAATGAAAACAAAGGAGAAGAAAATTATATGACATAGATGCTGTGGTGTACATACGCAGAGTGTTTCTCTCCAGTGCTACCAGCCCAAGTTGTGTGGGTACTTCATCCTAGAAAGAGCAATGTAAATAATTTGTGTATGAAACCACAGCTAATATTGAAGAGTTTAAGTTATATCCTATCTCACTGCTAGTAGCAAGCAGCCAGACTTCTCTTGGATGAGGGCTCCAATAGGGTCCCCGGTCCCCAGTCCCCTGCTTAGTGCAGGTGTGCTCTGAGCTGGAGCAGGCAGGACAGGAGTCACTCCTTTCCCTATGCCATGCTACCAGTAGGATCCTTTCCAAGGTACTTTTGCTAAATTATAGAAGAACTGATGCCAGGTTCGGAAGCATCAAACCAACCAGAAAGCCGTGGGAATTCAGGGGCTGGGTATTTAGCCAGAATTTTGTGCCTATGGGATCAAAGGGAGTTCAGACAGATTCTCTACAACTCTCAACATGCCTAGAGTCATCAACCTTTTGGCCTGCACGCTCCTCACACCATCAGCTCTCTTCGCTGGCTTCTGCAAGGGCAAACAGTGCATGTTCTGCTGACACCCCACAACAACTTGGGAGGGCCAGAGGTTTGGAATTTCCCTTGGGATCTCTTCCTGTGTAATTTGACTTTGGTAACGCAGATAAAGTGGGGTATTGTATCCAGAAAAGCAGCAGCTAACGATTTGGGGATTCTCCAACTTGAGACTTGAAAGTCAATAATCAGTGATCACAAGGTGAGCATTTAGCACGAAGAATTGCTTTTAAAAATTTGTCTCGCTCTTTTTTTCCTCCCTTTATGACTCACTCTCAGTCCCGCTGTATATTCCTAATATTAAAAAAAAAAAAAAAAACCCTGCAGATTAGCATCAAAAAGTCTGAAGTTTTCCTAAAAGACATTATTTTTATAATGTCACACTGTTACTTTGTAGCAGATAAATTATAACAAGCATTTACTTTCCAGAATGCTCCAAACTAAGTAAACAAAAAATGTCCTGTCTTGATGTAAATTTATTTATTTGCTGAATAAAATCAAGACAAGACAGAGATGAGCTTCTCTGATGCTCTCTTCCCAGAAGGACAATGGAAATTTGTCTGAACAGAGACTTCTGTGTCTGAACAGTGCAATGGGTCAGAGGAAGGCAGAAAGAAGCTATTCTAAAAATATATAATTGTAATAAAACCCACAAAAAAGATGACCTTTTCTATCAGGATTGTAAAAATCCATGGGAAAGAACTAACTTTTCCCTTGATCCTCATCAAATGCCATTAGTGGTTTCTGCACTTAATAGAAGTAGGTTTCCTCTCTGTATAAGGAGAAGCTGTGTGTGGGAAGCAGTGAAAAAGCCTGAGGTACTTCTTTCTGAGGGCTTTCGCAAGTAGCTCAGTCGAGCTCACAAATATCCCTTTAAACTCTTTCAGCTTTGAAAAATCAACAGGAGAACCTTAATACCAGAAAACAAAATATTTAGAACTACTGAACCAAGTTTTTCTGAATGAGGGATTGGAAGCACATGACCACATGGAATTTTAAATTGCATTAAAAATATTTTGTGTAACTGCCCTCCTTCCTATCATGTTTTTAGAACTCCAGTATTGTTCCAGAGAAATAGTCCTGCACAGTGAGTAATAATACATCACGGGACCCTGTTCCCATAGATCAGAAATTTCTTAGTTTAATCTTCACCTAAACAAATATTCCCTTAAAAAGAAATAGAATAATATTCTTAGTGTCATGTGCAGAGTCTTTTGAGTCACTTGGAAGAGTAAACAGAGCCCCCCTGCCTGTTCCTGCTTCCTTTGACTTCTGCTTCCTTTCCCATGTGCTTTATTTCTCTGACTGTTTGACCCATGCTTGGGCCTTACAGGTTCCATTGTCCTGTCTTGGCTCTGATGAGCCACCAAAATAAGTTCTGTCACCTTCACTGGGAAACCATAGCTGAAACTTTTCTACTGCATGGGAAATAGTTCCGTGTGGGTGTCAGAGGCACTGGTTCCTTTCCACAGAACAGCATAATCTTCTCTTATCTTGGCCTTTCTGCCTCTTTTATCCCCTACCTTTTTTTTTTTTTTTTTTTTTTTTTTTTTGAGCTACTGGATTCTTGGCTAGCTTTACTGTTTGCTACAGATTATGCATGTTGTAAGAGTTATGTTTTTTGTTTTTTTAAATGAAGTATTCTGAGGAAAGAAATGTTTATATCAGTCGAGATAAGAGCTAGACTGAAAGAAAAAGATTCCTTTTTATTCACATCCCTCCAATGCCTAAATCTAGATTTCATTCCTGAAGGCAGTTTTTCAAGAGGAAGTGAGTTAAAAATATGATAGCTCAGAAAATACTTCTCACTTTAATTGCTGCTTAAACAATGTGTAAAATAAGTATATGAAAAGACAACAATGCCACACTTAGAGGAATTTTTCTACTTTGAAGTTACATGTGGCTCATCCCTGTTTGGATGTCACTGATGACACAACAGAATATCATCTATATTTCTCTTTTCTCTCACTCATTTACCAAAAATTTTATTATACTCAGTGCTCCCTACCCTACTGCGAATACATTTTCAACATTACATACATTTGCCAAAGACTTATGGTAAATCTTAAACTGTAGAACATTAAATGAATATTAAATATTGAATGGAGAATGTTAAACAACAGTTCAAGAATGATGCAGGAAGAAATGTCTTGTTGGTAATAACTGATCATAACAATATGACAAAAATCAAAACTGTGATGACCCTTATGCACCTTATTATACACATTATACACATTATTAAACAGGTTTTCAGAAATTACAAAGCCCTTGTGTGATATTTTGTGATTTTATACATATGCGGGCCATGATACCAACTAAATTATCCAGCAAGGTGGTTTTGTGAGAACACACTGATTTTTGTTCTGACTTTTTTACTGGAGCAGAAAACCTATTGATTGGATCCAAGTAGTAGCCATATTTTAGCAGCTTCTCTTATGACATTTTACAAATTCTTTTGATCTGTGAAATCCTACATATTTATGATAGAGGTGTGGATTAATAAAGGTGTGTTCCAGAAGCATTTGCATACCTGCCATAGCATATAGGAATTTTATTTTCTTGCCTTTTAGAGGCCTCCTATGAAAGAATCCACAGATCTCAGGGATATCCAGACAGTACAGTGAAAAACCCTGTTCTAAGATATAATCTTTGGGGTATTTCATCCTGAATTACATGCATTTCACAAAGCAGGGTATGATCATTTCAAGCCTGAAATAGAAATTGACACCTAGAATGGGGATGACCCAAAAGGCAGAAATGGCAATAAAAGCCCACCAAAGTGATCAGAAACAAAGAGGTTACGGTCCTCTACATAGAGAACAAATATCTAGCTCTGCTGTGTTGCAGGATTCACAGCAAAAGTTGAATTTATCTAACCTAATAACGTCAAGAATAAGAGCAAATTTCTGTGGAGAGAGATATCTAAGCTTCACAGAAACCTAGGGAAATTTGTATTTGATCAGGAAGTCTCTATTTGAAACTGGAATTATGCTTCTTGCTCTTTATGTGTGGGATGATGACTCACATTTATAGAATAACCAGGGTTGGAATGAGACACCATGTTAGCATGAACAATGTATAGTTACTATGTTATTGGGAAATTGTCTTTACAGCCACTTTCTGAAACTCCGTGAGTTGGTGTCTGGCTAAGCAAAATCCATGGCAAAAGAAAGTCCTACACAAAATTTTGTAGCTACATTTGGAATAGACCTTGTCAGCAGAAGAGCAAAGAAGAAACACAGTTTCTTTGAAAGTTGCAGTTGGCCAGAAGCATCACCTACAGACATGATTACCTGCTCATCTCTTGTTGTCATGTCAGTCTTATCTTGTCAGTCAGCCGATTAAATGATGCAACAAAGATCAGGATATGAAAGGAAGTGCTCAATTTTGCAATAACGGCAAACTGCTAAGAATTTCACAGGTGGATATGGGACAAAGAAGGAAGGGACCCCGTGGTGTGCTTCTTTTAAGACTTCAGTGAATGAGAAAAAGTGTTTGTCCCTCTCAACAAATGGCTTCCAATTTTGGTGGTCAGTGAGGAGCAAATGAAGAGCGATCTAAGACATATTGGATGATGCCATAATTCTTGTTTAATATTATGCAGGTACCTGTTTAGAGGCTGAGACTGGCAGAAATGTTTAACTAAGCACATGAAACCAAGTAATGTTTCTGAAATGAAATGTCAGCATGAAAGTATTTTGGCACATCTCTAGGTAACCATCTATGTCTGCACACCCCTGTTATTAATCATTGCAGTTTCTTAAGAGGTGTTGATCTTGATTAACAACACTGCAAAGAAGTGGATGCACCAAGTGGAATAAATGCTAGCAGTTTAGCTATCACTGAGAAAGATGGTGTTGAGTGAGCATCAGCAGCAAACATGAAACAGAGATGAAGGCCTCGCCACTAAGGAGAGGAAGCAAAAGCCCCCTCAGAGAGCTGATAGCATCAGTTAGGTAGACAAGTCACTTCCTGAATGGAAGCTGAAATCAGATATAATTCTAACAATGTCCATCAGGAAATCACAAAAATGTGTAGGATTCATTGGTTTCTAAAAAGACATTGGATGTTTCTCTAAGTCTCAAAAGTTAATGTGCATGGTGTTTTCAGCAAGTTCAACAAGGAGTATGACAAAGATCCTGTTGCCTCCAAACTTAATCATGTTTCTTTATAAATTGCTACCTGATGAGCCATTTATATAACTGTATCCCAAGTTATTTCCTCTGCTGTCTCTGCACTAACAATGTCTAATCTGACTTTGCTTCCTATGATTCTTATCCAGTGCTGCATTTGAATGTCAACATCCAGTCCAAAAATCAAAGCGAACAAAAAAACCCCATATATTCCCTATTTTTAAAATTAATTATTATAATGCCCATAGTTTTGAATATAAATCTGGCTATGACAGCTCCCTTTCTGAGACATTTTATTCATTTTTGTTCCCTACATCAAATTTTTGGTCATTAATATAGCTATGGTTCTTCCTTCTTAGACATATTGTCCACCCTTCATCCCTCCCACTTAGAATATCGAGTAATTCTTTCTCTTGATCCCCTCTACTGCCTCTTTATCTATTTACATGTCAGCCAGGGAATATTGTGCTACTAAAGAAGTCATTTGGAGATCTCGGATGAAATAATGTGGAGATCTTGGATGAATGTCCCTATCACTTCAAGTAGCTCAAAGTTACCATTGTATTCAGATAGATCACCCACTTACAAGATCAGGTAGAAACTGTAAGGAGCCAATATCTGGTGCTTCTGGTACCACTAGTTTTCATATAATCCTAACTTGTCTAATATCGAAATGAATTTCTTGACCATTTCATGCAATGCTTTTATATCAGTAAATTGTTGGTACAATCATTACAGCTACTCCCAATCCTGCGCTCTAGTGAAATAATAGACATAATGGGAGCTATGGTCCCATTCCCAGATATTATTTCTATTTACTTATTCATTGATAAGTGAAAAGTAAACATGGGAGGGGAGACACTCAGGAGGCTCACTTATCGTGATGAGTCACTCTAAATCCGTACAATTAGGACTGGCTGCTTGAGAACGCTGCTTTCCACCATGTATCCACTGTGAGGCAAGGGCAAACTATGTTAAGGGTCATATTAGCAATCTGCACACCAACCTGGGATCTGCATTTGATTCTTACAGTAAGGAAATCGGTGCAGGAGTGCCTGCCTCAAGAAGATCATGTTGAAGTAAAAAGGATACTGAACTTGGCTAAGTTAACCAGTTAGTCTCTTTAAACAATCACTGTAGGCAATGCAGTGTTTCCTTAATGCCTTCTCCCTTTCATTATGTCAGTAGCTGCCATTGACAGTTTTGCTGTTGATAGAGGTGTTTTCAAATAATTTCCAAGTCAAATGACAGATGTTTTTTGAGGCCACAAGTTATAGAAACTGTCCTGAAGTGTTCAGTTGAGTTTCTATTTTCTAATACCAGCCTTCTTCTCGAACAATATGGTCCGCACTTTTTCACAGAAACACTTGTGACTTCCTGATAAATTTTAATTTCCTCTAATACAAATTTCTTGTGTTTATATGATGTCATAAAACTTAGTGTTTTCACCACATTTCACTAATAGCATATGCAGTAGTCACTGAGTTCAGTGACCCATAAGTGACCGTAGGTATAATGACCCCAAATGCCTACACATCAATGGGCTCAAACACACAAGGACAGGATTTGCATCCAAATGGGTGTTTGGAAAAATACTTTATAGGCCTTAATGAAGTTATATTGTTGTGTAACCACTGTTAATGTGCTTTAGTAATTAGTTTTGAAACTGTATTTGAGCATGTCAGAATCAATTACCTGAAAGAATTCAAAACTTTTAGAAAGGTGCAACCTACATTAAATGTCTAATTTAAGGTCTCCAAAAAGTAGGTGAAGCACTTGCCAGTCCCTTCTAACAGACCTTTGCACAAGATGTTTTATTTAGGTTTTTGGAGAGACTTATATATACCTCTTTTTGCATGCAAGCACACCTTTTGATATAAATCTGAGGTTACAATTTTCATAAGAACGTTTCATTCTTGCTTTAAATTTGGAATTCGGAAGGCATTACAAAGTTGGTCCTCCTGGATTTAGTATGGTAATACTTCTGAACATTTCTGTTCTGAAATTGTACCTTCTCAAAGCCTTTCCACATGGTAATGTTCCTGAAATTAAATATTTTTGCAAGGCTTCAGTTCTGACAGTAGAAATACCAATCACCTAGGACACTATTTCCATGTGTCTGGGTTTCTCTTTTGCACTCAGTAGAGCTGCTTTTGTAGCTAACATTGCACCTGTGTGTACTATGGCAGAGAGTAAATATCAGTGAATCATAGACACATCTTACAAAAAACTAAAAGTTTGAGCTCAAACTAAAAGTTTGAGACTAAAAGAAAACTAAAAGTTTGAGCTGCAGAGAGTTTATTATGTGTTGTCTTCTGTGTATCTACTGAATGTCTGACAAGCAGAAATGCAAACTTCCTAGAGAAAGGTTCTTCTGCTTCATGGAAAGAAGAATTCAAAACAGTTAGGTTCTGGATCTGTTAAATTTAATGCTGCTCAACTGCAACAATGGATTCCAGTGAAAAGTGACTCAGGTCTATCCCCTCATTTTTTACTTAATGTTGTCTTGTGAGATCCACTAAAATAAATGTAATCAAACTGGTTTTAAACTTGTACTATCCTATGCTCAACAGTTAAATTTGCTTCTACGTAAATTTTTTGGTGACCTTTAAAAGTTTACTGTTAACTAATTGTACTTTTGAAACAAAATTTGTCATGTTTTATCAGATTATCACCAGTTTTCACAGAAATATTAGGAAAATGCATGAGTAACTGGCTGGCGATGCTAAAGGAGATCACACAGGGATTAAGGAAAGCAGCAATTGTGTTTGATTTCTGTCAGCACTTTTGTAACTGAAAATTTCCATTATCATAAACAGAGTTGTGGATATTGGTAAAGAAAGCAAGATGTATACATATATAGATCATAGTCTAAGAACTAATTCATTTATGCTGGATGTTAGGATTGCGTGTGAAGTGTACTAATACGAGTGATAAGAATGACTGGAGGCTGCAAGGCTAAGTACAAGCTATGTACAGTCTACCCTCCACCCTCTTTTAAAGGTGATCCTCTGTCTCCAGCATCAGTGTGGCTGTTTGTACCCATTGATTCTCAGTTGTGTTGCTTCCTGCAACTACCTGAGCCGTCTCTATAGACTCTGTATGTGTGTGTGCATATAGGCTTGTATTTTTATCACCAACACTGGGCTATGTTAACTAATCCAGCTTTAAGGAAAAAAAACATTATATTCTTTGGTGGGGTCTAAAATGAAATTAATTCAGTTCCTGGAATAGTATTTAAAAGGTGCTTTTCTGTGGGCTTGTTTAATGAACAGCTGCTTCCTATTAAGGGAAGGGTAGATCCCATTTTTACATTTTACAAAGGAAACAGGATTAATTAAACAAATTATTCTACGCAGTAATTAGTAGCCCTTGGAATTTTCCACATCCCTACAAGTTTGCAAGTCAGTTATCATGCTCACAGACATAAGCTCTCTCTGCTTTCCTTGTCATCTGTTTCAAAGCAAAAGCTGAGTGCATTCTTATCGCTCACTCAGCAAACTGAAGGATACACAAAAGAGTAAGTAAACAAATCACATTAACACGTATAGTCTTGCATAAAATGAGAATATATTACTCGCAGAGTCATGTTTTACTCAGACTGGGGATTAAAAGTTATAAAAGAAGTAATAGACTAGTGCCTGTAGAGCTGAACTGATGCTTCCTTTCCTTGTAATGCCTCAGTGAAGTCCTTGAGAGAAGCAAAGCCTTGTTACCTTTTGAGCTGACTAAGCAGGCCTTAAGGCTTGCATCTATTTTATATTTAGCTGTTCTTTGGAAATAAGGTAATAATAAATTATCTCTAGTAATTATGAAAGACTAATACATTTGGTTTGGGTTTTTTGCTTTTTTTTTTTTAATTGCCCTAACACAGATGATTGGAACAGTTGTTGCTGTGATACTTATATTTTCTTCCTATCTATTTAGACTACATTTGCTCTCTTGCATTTTGTCACTCCTAACTCCTACTGATAGTTTAGCTAGAAAGCTTCCTGTGTGTCCATTTTAAAAGGACACAAATGCAGAGGATTAACTCTAGAAAATCTGGGAAAGAACCACCCTCTTCCTCAGAGGAAGACCTTTCCAGCAAGTCATGTTTTAAACAAGTAGAAGTTGAGCTCAGCGTGGTGCCTGCTGAGTAAAAGGCCGTGGATGGTGTCATAAAATTATTATATCTAATAGTCCTTTCCAGCTTTAAAAAGCTACACAACCATATAATGCTCCTTCCCTTGAAACAAGTGTGAATTTTAAGTGCTGTTCGCATGAACAGAAGGTGCAATCTTCATCAAAATCTGAGTAAGTTCCTGTGTTTGAAGACCTGAAAGCCTTGTGAAAGGTCATTCTTCAATATCAGCTGCATAATTTTCTTAGATATTTTAAATAGTAAACGTGGTAATTCACATTAATACTCTTGAGATTAAAATTAAATACCTTTGGATTTCAAATCCAGCAGGTGCCATTTGTACAGGCTGGAATTCAGTGGAGTGGGGAGTTCTGTCTTTGGAGACAGAAGACCTCATGAGGTCCTATTCAAGCTTCAGGCCACAGTGAGGCAAAAGATACCATCAAAACCAAACTTCAGGCCACAGAGAGACAATATGTATTGCTATGTGCATAATAATAACAACATATAAATAACAAAATGGAATATAATAACATAATAAAGAATAGAATAAAATACGTGCTATTATAACCTCTCCAATGCAGCTTTCTACTCTTCCTTTTTTAGAGGTTTGAGTGGGAAGAGGGGAACAGCACAGTGTTCACATTATCTGGCCTCATGCTCAAAGACATCACAACTCAGTGTTTAATCAGAAAAATTGTAGTTTCTCAGTCTCCCTGTAAAATGTTATTTGCAAACCCTGCAAGACTGTGAGTTTGAACAGTGGGATTGGCTCCATCTCCTGGGCAGGTCTCACAGGCTCTTTTGGAGCTAGAGACTGTCCAGGGGAATACTGAGAAAGCAAGTCCTGAAGGGAGAATAGCTGTAAATCCAACTGTCTTTTACAAGACCTTGGTTGAAAATGAGGACTTTTTTCAAGAGATCATCTTGTTTCTATGGGCTCAGCAGTTCTTTCTGTCCCTACGGCAACAACAAGTGTGAAGTTATCAAAATTTCAGTTTGACTATAATAGCAAACAAGTTTGATCTAAACTGCATTCAGACTTCAAATTTGAAATTCTTGGGCCTTCAAATACACTATTAATTTTTAGAGATGAATTTAAAGATCCACTGATATCATGGTTTTCTAAGAAAAAGTTTCTTTATTTGTTTCTCATGGAAAAGGTTTCCCCATAGGAAAGCAGCAGTCCTTAGCAGACCACTACTTGTGCAGTCCTCTGGACAAACAAAATTTGTCTAGAAGGGGGGCAGGGAAGGTGCTCTCTGTTTTGAAAGAATTTTCTATTGCTTTCATCTCCTGCTTTCCTTTCTATTGCTCTGTGTGATTTTCTTTGTCCTCTGTAATGCCATTTCCTTAAGGTCAGTCTATTGTTATTGTGGAGTGTGATTGAGATATCAGGCTGAGTCATGCAATGTTTGCCAACTCCACACCTTCCAGCATTCTGACACAGAGAGTGGAGGTAAAATAGTTATTTGTGATTACTGCTGCTTCCTAAAAAAGGCTGGTTTTAAAAAAGAAAATGAGTGAGAAAGGGGCTGTAAAAAGAAAATTGCTTTCCAATGCATTTTCTTAGAGTTTTCATAAGGCTGTAATGAAATTGCAGATGTTCAAGGCCAGCAGCATTCACAATTAATACCATAGTACCACAGGCATGTAGGTTTAAGAGAGAGAACAGGAAGGAATTCGACAAAGAAGCATATATTAAATCCCCTGAGAATGCAGAATAAGAATCAATAAGAAAAAAAGTCTGCCTAAAAATCAAGATAGATTATGGAAAAGCTGTCTTTCATTTCAGAAATAAAATTTTACACTAACAATATGCAAAAAACCCCTCACCAGATCCTTACACAGACGACAAAAAGACTGCATAAAGCCTAGCTTGTGTGAATCATACCTACTGTGAGCCTTTATTAGAGACAGTAACCCTAATTTTCTTTGAAGTAATCTTGTATCCCAAATTATTTTGCATTTCCTTTAAACGAGTTGTAACAACTACATGAAACACCTGTATTGCAGCCCAAATGCTCAAAAAGGGCATCCTGAGATGGTTGCACATGTGGTGGTGAGGTACTTGTTGCTTCAAAATTTTTTCCCTTGACTGATATTAAGAAACTGTTAGAAACAAAATATATTATATTTCTGATAAGGAAAAATGCTGCAGATCTGATTGTGAATGAACTAAAGCTCTGGCTAGATACATAAGCCTGTGTTTACTTTTGTTACCTTAGATCTACAAAGCAAATTTTGATAACTAAATCCAAACAGAATACTATTTTTCTTTTTCCTTCCCTTTCAGATTTGCCCTTGCGGTCATTGCTCAAAATTCCCTCCCCCACTCCCTGACATATCACAGGTGCCAGCTTTCTTTCAGGCTGTCCATGCCTTGGTGTTTTAGGTGAGAATTGTAACCACTCCTTTGCTGGGGAGGGGAGCAGCAGCAATAACTGTACTTAAAAGTTACTGTTTTCCAACTGGGTGAATTCTGGTATCATGAGAGGAAAAAACATTGATCTAACTCTTCAGCCTGCATCTCTGTCATCTTGAGACTGTGCTAAATCTGAGAAAAATTCTTTCAAAACAAGTAGATTCAGACTACCTGCGTTACTATTTCTATAAAAATAGTAACTAATAGCTAACGCTATAACTAATGATTTGCCCAAATGGCCATGTTGACCCTGCTGTGCCATGTGTTATTGTCATGGTGACGCTGTTGTGGGTGTGGCCTGATCAGGAGGGGGAAGTGGATGAGGTCCTCTGGAGTAAGCCTGAAGCAGCCTCAAAGTCACAGGAACCGATTCTTGTGGAGGACTTTAACTACCCTGACCTCTGCTGGAGAAGCAACACAGCAAACCACAAATAATCCAGGAAGTTCCTGGAAAGCACTGATGATGAATTCCTGTCACATGTAGTCAAGGATGCCAGAAAGAATGGTTTGCTGCTCGACCTCATACTAACAAACAGGAAAGGCCTCGCTGGAGATGTGAAGTTTGGGGGTAGCCTTAGCTGCAATGACCATGAGATTGTGGAGTTCAGTATTGGGCGAGGAGGAAGCAGGAGAGCAAGTAGAGATTGAAACCATGGACTTCAGGTGAGCTAACTCTACCCTCTTCAGGGATCTTTTTGGAAAAATCCCATGGCAACAGGCCCTGCAGGGAAGACGAATTTAAGAGAGTTGGATGATTGTTAAGGATCACTTCCTCCAGGCTCAGAAAAGATGTATCCTGATGAGCAAGAAATCAAGTAAAGGATGAAAGAGACCCGTGTGGATGAATAAAGATCTCCTGCCATTATTCAAGAGTAAGCAGGAAACACACAGGAGAGGGAAGCAGAGTCAGGCAACTTGGAATGAATATACAGAGGTTGTCAGAGTAAGTAGAAATGAGACAAGGAAGGCCAAGGCTCATCTAGCATTTAATCTGGCCAAGGATGTCAAGGACAACAAGGAAGGCTTTCTCAAACACATCAATAGCAAAAGGAAAAGTAAGATAATGTGGGCCCATTACTGAATGGAGGGGAGAACCCTGGTAACAGAGAGGGCAGAGAAGGCAGAGCTACTAAATGGCTCTTTTGCATCCATCTTCACTGGCAAGAGTAGCCCTCAGGAATCTCTGACCCAAGAGATCAGGGTAAAGGAATGTCGGAAGAAAGACTTTGGTCAAAGAGAACTGGGTTAGAGAGCACTTAGGCAAAATTGAAATCCACAAGTCCATGGTCCCTGATGGGATCCATCCATGAGTGCTGGTGGACACCCATAGAGATGTTGCTTTCAATCATCTTTCAAAGGTCGTGGCAATCAAGAGAGATTCCTGAGGGCTGGAAGAAAGCAAATGTCAGCCCAGTCTTCAGAAGGGGTAAGAAGGAGGACCCAGGGAACTACTGGTCATTCATCCTCACCTCAACCCCTGGAAAAGTGATGGAACACCACTTTCTGTAAGCCATGTCTATCCACACGGATGACAAGAAGGTGATCAGGGGTAGTCAACATGGATTTACTAAAGGTAAATCATGCTTGACCAGCCTGATTGCCTTCTGTTATGAAGCAAACACCAGGATGGATGAGGGGAGAGCAGTGGATGTTGTCTGTCTCGACTTCAGCAAGGCTTTCAACACCGTTTCTCACAACATCCTCACAGGCAAACTCAGGAAGTATGGATTGGATGAGTATACGGTGAGATTAATAGAGAATGGGCTGAATAGCAGATCCCAGAGGGTTGTAAGCAATGGCATAGGGTCCAGTGGGAGGCCTGTCACTGGTGGTGTCCCCCAAGGTTCAGTACTGCGCCTAGTATTGTTTAACTTTTCATCAAAAACTTGGATGAAGGGGCAGATGCCTTCTCAGCAAGTTCCCTGATGACACAAAGCTGGGAGCAGTGGCTGATACCCTAGAGTGCTCTGCAGCCCTTCAGAAGGACAAGCTGTGTCCTCGAGTGGCTGGAGAGATGGACAGAGAAGAACCTTCTGAAACTCAACAAAGGCAAGAGCAGGTCCTGCCCCCGGGGAAGAATAACCCCAGGCACCAGCACAGGATGGAGGCTGACCTGCTAGAAAACAGCTCTGTGGAGAAGGACCTGGGGGTCCTGATGGACAACAGGCTGTCCATGAGCCAGCAGTGTGTCCCCGGGGCCAAGAAGGCCAAGGGTGTCCTGGGATGCATCAGGAATAGCATTGCCAGCAGGTTGAGGGAGGTGATCCTGCCGCCCTACTCAGCCCTGGTGAGGCCACATCTGGAGTGCTGGGTCCAGTTCAGGACTCCCCAGTACAGGAGAGACATGGAGCTCCTGGAGAGGGTCCAGTGGAGGGCTACAAAGATGATGAGGGGACTGGAGCATTTCTCTTATGAGAAAAGGCCTAGGGAGTTGGGCCTATTCAACCTTGAGAAGAGACAACTGAGAGGTGACCACATCCATGTCTCTAAGTAGCTGAAAGGAGGGTGTCAAGGGGATATTTCCAGGCTCTTCTTGGTAGCACCAAGCAGCAGGACAAGAAGCAATGGGCAGAAACTGATGTACAGGAAATTCCAGCTGAATATGAGGAAGAACTTCTTTACTGTGCAGGTGAGAATGCACTGGAACAGATTGCCCAGAGAGGTTGTGGAGTCTCCCTCACTGGAGATATTCAAGAACTGTCAATGTGGTCATAAGCCAGAGTAATTTACTTGTCTTTGAAAAGCTGTACTATATGAATATGCTCAATCTCCCACTATGTACTTATTTCCTAAATCATAGCCATTTCTTGTGGGTTCTCTCTGAAACATGTTTTGCCTTTGTAGCCCACTACAAGAAGAAATTTCTTAAACAACTCCAGTTTTCTTTCCTGCAGGGGGTAAAAATAAGCACATGTTCTTGTTTTCACTGAGAAATATGCTATGACTGACTGGTAATGGGAGTTTCCAGAGTTTGAAAGCTGATTCATAAATCACACTGGTTTAGACAAAAGTGTCCAGTGAGGTGCCTTCTAGAGTTCCCTCTGATTCATTTCCTTACATACTAATTGCTTCAGTAATTTCTATCTACCAAACCTGTCTCATTGCTGTTAATGGTCCCTGTACACTGCAGAGGATTTTCTCTCAACAACACTAAGTTTGGATGAGGTTGTCTTGAAGAAATCTCTTCTGAATACAGAGTGGAAGCTCTGTCCTAAACCAGGGAAGATTAGTAATTTTTTTTTTTCCCCGGATAAAATACTCTTTCCACAACAGGAAATTAAATTCAACATTTCAGTTCCTTGTATAGTTCAAAAATAGTGCAATACAGTAAGCTGAATTCCACCCAGCCAAGCAATAGTCGGATGGAAGATGGCTCAGGATGTAGTGGGAGTTGACCACACAGTGTCATCTTGCTTCAGTCAGCACTAGCTATGGGTATTTGCTTACCAAATACACTGTGGTGCTCCTTAAAACATGAGGATGTTAAAAATCCCATTGTCCTGCACATAAGAATAATCTTTGAAAGAAAATAATGAAATTTGACCCTGGGAAATTAAACTTTCCATAGAATTTCTGCCTGCTGAAAAAATCTTCAATGTCCCATCCTAAATCATTGTGTATTGTTGGATGTTAATGAAAATTTACCAGGTTCCTTCTCTGTAAGCAGCTACATTTCAGTGGTGATGTACTGTGTGTTTGAGGGTAAGTAAAATATTTGGGAATTCTTCTGTGTTACTCGCTAGGTTTTTGTTGTTGTAGCAACGTTGGTTTGTAGCAGCTGTGAAGTTCCTAGGGTTTGCTAATAAAAAAACACACATACATAAGAATGAAAAGACTTGAAGATCGAAGTAAAATAAAGGTAGTGCTTGTACAATGATTGGAGACCAATTAATTTTTGTTGTTACATTTTTCCCAGATCTTTTTTTCCTCTTTTCCATGTTCTATTAAATGATTCTGTTCTGTTAGTACCATACAATCTGAGTGAAAAGTTTGGTTATCTATTTACAACTACACCTTCACTTACCCCCAGACTCCATATGAATATACCTTTTACTGTAACACAAGTTATCTAACAATGGTGCTGTGTCTGTTCGAATCATATGGAATTCTAATTCGGTATCCGCATCTTTTGGGGGTATTGTGGTGTTAAGAAATGAGAAAAAAATGCATGAAATACCTACTATGGAACAGATATTGTAAGGAAGATGCTATGGATGTTCATTTTAATTCTGAAGGATTTTATTGGCAATTGCCACCACTTTCATATGTTTTTCCAACAGATGTAATCTATTAAGAAAAGAAAAAACTATGGAAGCTGAATTTCATGGGTTCATTCTGGTTCACATTGAAGTAGATATATTATCTGTCATTCAGTATTGTACTGTGTAAAAAATTGCAGTGACTCCATTATGAATATTCATGATTTGAAATAAAAAACATCATGGTTGTCAAAATACGTCCCTAATTTTGCACAATCAAATAAATAAGGAGAATGAATTATAAATGCCTTGATTTTGCAAGTAATGTGATTAATATGATAAATATGATGAAGAACAAGTTTGTGCAAGACCTCTTTTTTTAGATCTACATCAAATTCTATTCACATCAATAAGTTTTTCTCAGGGAAAGTAAATGTTTCACAAACTGGCTCAAACACTGGTTAATAAGTTATTTGAGAATCAATCTCTGTTTATCCAGGTTGTGTTTGTTAATACACATTGTGGATTAATTCTGCATTTGACTCCACTACATTTCATTGTGAGTTTATAATTTAACATTAAAAAAGTAGAGTGGTAAAATGCTCTAGCTGAAAAACCAAACAGACTGGGAAAAGTATAATACGATTGCTTTGGAAAGTTCATTTGACATTTATGAGTGATTTGAATATGAATATCTGAATTTGCCAGACCACAAAGGAAGAAAGTAGGAGGCTACAAGTGGAGAAGTTTCCTGTGGTTGTTCTTTTGTTACGAGCCTCAGAGGAAGGAATGCTGTACTCTAGCAAGCTTTGTAAAGCTGTTCAGTCCATGCCTACATCAAGACTGCATGGTGATGCAGCTTGGGAAACTTTCGGCATTAACTGGCCTTGTTCTCCTATCTGTTTACACATCCATAACATAAGGACCATGTCCATTTACCTGCAGCTTCAAAAAAACAGAAAGGTTTTGGTACACTGTATGTTCAGATAAATTGCAGGATCTTTTCTTATTGGAGGCAGAGTTTGACAGTCTTTTTCAGGAGTTGCTGTTGGAGGTAACTGTATATAATGCATCCAATCCAGTTTTATACAAACCAGGGGTTCTCTATTTCCTCAGTGTGGATCACATCCCAACAGAGGGACTCCTTTTCAGTTTCAAGTACTATGGGACAAATAACAACCCTACGACAGCATTTTTTTTACAAGGAGTTTTGATATCTTTTCATTAGAATAACATAAACCCAGGTTATAATACTTAGAACAAGGCCCTCCAACGGTCAGTTTTCTACAGAGCACTGTAATGCTGACTAAAATGTGAATTGTTCATGGTCTGTGGATCATGAATCATTGCATCCTTCATAAAAATAGAACTTGGAAACCTGCATATCCTTAACACAGTTGGTACATGCAAGTAAGGACTGTGTGTAGGGTCAGAAGGCAGAAGGATACAGAATAGCTTTCAGAAAGAATGAGCTCAGGGAAATTTCGTGACTTGGGGAGTGGGGTGCTGTTTTATTCAAGAGCGTGTGTACGCTTCTGTGACAGTCACAGACCAGGGAGAACACTGTTTTTTGGAAAGACATGAAAATAAGCAATTTGAGTGCTTTGAGTTTTCTTGAGGCAGAAAAGTGTGAGAATAAATTCACTTATTAGAGCTAGGGAAGCAACTTTGAGGAGGAGCTACGCAGCTGAAAAAGGCAGATTTGAAGAGGGAGGAGATTATCTCCATGGAATTGTCAAGCATGAGCTAGATGCTGAAATGAATAAGTATGAAAGCATTAGTGTGCCCCTAAAAACCCTGTTGTGTCTCTGTGGCTCTACTCCAGCAATAAAAAAAACAGAGAAACCTGTCAGAGAAGATAGATAGCCTCTGTAACATCTTAGTTATAAAATTTATAAAACAGACAATGCTGGTTCTCAGCCAGCATCAAGAGCAAGGATGGAACAGCCAATGCTACTTCTTGACTGTGCAATGTCAACTATTCAGTGGTTCGTCAGGTCAGTTTAACTTTTTCTAACAAATAAACTGCCCTAGCAGAGAATGAAAGGAAATTGTTATACTTCATGACTGAGGATATGGGGGGGTTTTGGCAGGAAATAAAGAAATGAGCAGCAGAATTTTGAATTTGGAATAAATCCAATTTCAGTGAAGTGGTACCTGGAAGGCTGGTGATATTCATGCTTTATGCAATGTATTAATTCAAAGGAAACCACTAGCAGCCTGAGGCTGGAATAGATGCTTTTACTTAAGTAAATTAATTCATTTAATTAACAAATGTGAGGCTAAAACAATAGACCTGAGAGGAAATGAAGACTTGATTGTGAGGGTCAGCATAGTGTTGGCTAAGATAAAGCCCAACACAGATGGCTTTTTAGGGATTACCGACTGAACAATTTCTGATATGGAAGATACATACAACAAATGAGAAGTGAATTCAGTAGTAGTTGAATTCAAATTCATATTTTTTTCATGGCCTTGAACTTTCTTTTCTTAAGCAATCAAAATTTGGCAGAGATTGTTAACAGCATTCATAGGTACCTGTTATGTTTCTTAATGCCTTTACTGAAAAAGTGCTTCTACTAGACCTGTTAAGATTTTGTGTAATTACATCTCTCTCATCAGAAAAATTTCTACATGACCAGGTGCTGTCACAGATAGTGACAGCAATTCTGATCCACTACTTGTGAAAGTGAATGAAGAGTATTGCCAAATCAAGAAGTATCATTGTTATTTTTAGGGATTTTTAAAAAGCTCTATAAGAAAGGTTGAACTCTTCTGTTAAAGGAGCAATGCAGATGAGAACTAGAAAATGCACTCCTGATAGTATTGGGGATTTTAAATGTACTACATTCAAACTGGTAATTTGTTAAAGGAGTTTAAATGTCAAGCCACCTTGTTTTCATGGAAGATTTTGAAATAACTTTTCAACAGCAGTAAGATCAGCCTCATATCGTATGATGTGGGAATAGAAAATCAGGAGCTTGAGAAAGGAAAATGCAGAGCTCCTGCACAATTAACCATTTCTTCTTTTACATTTTGTGCATTTATCTGAATAATAACTGATTGTAAATTCCACTACTTTTCATGGAAAGCTAACACTTAACTAAATTTAATCTGCATCATGTTTGTTTCTGGATTCTATCACATTTACTAATTTTTGATGTATCTATCTGTGTCTTAGGAGACCCATTCACCTTTACAAAAAAATGTATTTTTGCAAATAAGACTTAACCTTCCAAACTGGGGTAAAAAAGAAAGAGAAATCAGAACTAAGGGCAGGGGCTGGCGAGAAGAGGGAGTTCTCTGAGACACTGTGACTTTCATTTTACCAACAGCTAGATACATGTTGGTAATCCACATGGCTGCTGAATTATGGATTAATTTTGCAAGTAACCTATAGGACTTGCAAAAAATTCAGTGGTATAAAAGAATTGTATGGGCACATAGAATCACATGTGTTTCAAATCTTCTGGTCCTGATGGTGAGTGGTGCCAAATTTGCAGACAAAAGCAGTGCCATCCAAAATATAATTTCTTTTGGGTCTGTGGAGATAGTAATGGGGATGTGATGTACTGGTGGTGATTTTCCACGTCTAATATTAAACGAATCTTTCAATAAACATGCCAGGAATTATTTTTTCCCCATGTTCCTTTTGGGGGACAATAAGTGAATCTTCTCTTCATAACATATGAAGTTCATATTTCAGGCATATTTGCCGTGCCCAAGATCTCACTTGCCTCTTCCCAATACAACTGGGACTTCAGGGGTTTGAACTGTAAGTCAAAAGCTTATGAAAAGAAGTTAAGATGAATTAGTGATTTATGAGAGGTAGCAACAAGTGTTAAAAGGATCTTCAGAACACAGCTGGTCATCTGTGACCAGAGCAGACCTTTTCTAGTAATTATTTTGTCCCTCCCAGTCCTTTCATCTATTTTTGTCCTGTGCCTGCAAACACTAGAGGCTGTGAAAAGCTGGTGTCTGCTGTCTTTAGGGAAATCTGTGGATTTCATACTTGATTCACAGACATCTATGCTGCACCACTGATGATGTTAATTTACAAAGATGGTTAACACTGAGGGATATTCGTGTATCTACTGATCATATGCATCTGGATATTAAGAAAACAGGATGGACAGAAGCAGTTTTCCATTTCCACCAGCGTGACTCAGTCCTGAATATATGGGATTTTTGCCTCACGGCTCACCATCTGTGCTGGTTGATGCATCTGAAGGCAGCAACAATGGTTAAAAGCCAGCAAGAGATTTCCCAACAGCTTCAAGAGCAAAAAGAGCAAAAGGTGCTGAACTACCTTGTAACATTCTCCCAGTTCAGGGTTAAACAGTCAAAAAGAAGCAACTACCCTTGCCCTTTCCATACTCTGTGCAGGGAGTTTTGTCTCCTGATCTCTTAACCTAGCTCTTATTAGTATGGCCTTTCACTGAATAAAAACCAAACCACAGAAAAATATATATCAGCTGTAGCAATATACTGAAATGGACAGGTGAAAAAAATGCCATCTCTAGCTGCCCATATATCAGCATCTTTGTCATTCTGAGAAATAGAGGTGAAAAGTTAAAAAAAAAAATCAATGCATTTTACCTTTGCTATTTCTAGGATCATTCTTTCTGCCTTTCAGGGTAAACACATAAAGCAATGAACAGACAAGAAGCACTCCCAGCAAAAGAGGATTTACAAATCCTCAAACAATGCTGAGTGTGAGTGGGCAGATCATGACAAAACGTTCACACTTCTTCATCAAATCTAACAAGTTTGCCACTACATATTCATGCTATAAACTGTGAGCTGGAGTTCCTCTGTGGGAGAATAATCCAAATGAAATGACAGGAAGCAAAAGACAATTGCTTTTGCAGGTATGGAATAGGACAGGATCTGCTGGTTCCCAATTCTGTTTATTTAGTTGGAAAAAAGTCTTCAAGAATCCATTTCTATAATGGAATCCTATTTTACTCAGAGAATTAGTTGCATCTATTCTGGACATACATCCAGTGAAATAATGCCTTTTTTCTTTGCCATTGTTAAAATGGAATAATTTTGCCTATCGCAGTTACAGATTGTGAGGCTTAAACTGTAGGTGTATGAAAGTGTATGTATTCCATAGTGGTGGGTATTTTATGATCTTTAGACAGAAACATCCTCAGAAAAGTTTTTTGTTAGAAACAGAAGCTGCTTCTTATGCTGACAGTAAACTAATTTACAGTCACAGTAGTGCAAAACTTTCAAGATTTCCCAGTGCAGCAGGTTTATGACTTCAAAGTGGAAAGCATAAACATTTTGTTTATAAATCACTGTTCAATATTTGCATAGACAAAACCGATCAAGATTGCTGTTTTGCAGTAATCATGTAGAAAAATGCTGACTGTTTAAGAATACATTCATTGATTGTTATGATACAGTGCTGAGTAGACTGTCCGATATAGTTAAGATATTTTTGTCAAGTTAAATTTGAAACTCAAGAAGTGATTTTGAATGTGAACTTACCAACATAATGGTTCAGACAGAAATTTAATCCTTTACTTATGTTCGTATCTTAAAATTCAGCATATATTGGGCCCCAAGACAGGAAAGGTAGTTGAGTAGATGGTCCTCAAAGCATTTGAGGCTGGAGCACTTGCCCTTTGAGGAGAGCCTACAGGAGCTGAGCTTATTCAGCCTGGGGTAGAGATGGTTTGGATGGGGGCTGTCCAACATCAGCAGTCCTCAACACCTGAAAGGAACAGTCTGAGGAGTTGGAGTCAGGCTCTTCACAGCAGTGTGTGGTGGGAGGAGATGAAACTATGGGCAGAAGTTGAAAGAAGAGAGGTTCGGACTGGGGATAAGGAGACCCTTTTTCCCATGGTACCATGCTGAGCAGGGCTGTGGGTTGCCCTGGGAGGTTGTGCTAGCTCCATGCTTGAAAGTTTCCAAGTCCTGACAGGGCACAGCCTTGAGCAGCCTGCTCTGAGCCGCTCTTGCCTCAACAGGAGGCTGTGCTGGAAACCTCCTGACCTTCCTTCCCACCTGGGCTTTCCTGTGGTCCTGTGTTGGCAACTGTCAGAAGCAGATTGCCCGCCCATATAGATGTGCATGGCAATGAGCCACACCACACATCCAGATCCTGCATCCCACTGAAATTAGGAGAGCCCAGGGGAAATTTTAACATTACCTAGGTCAAAAGTGAAATTACTAATAATTTTGCCAGGACACCACCCATTCTATTTTGTCTTTAAATAAAAAGAAGGAATACTAGAGTTTTGCCATCACCTTCAGAGAGGTCATATCACACCAGGGGTGTCCAGTCCTGCATTGACCAGGAAGCCTGAGCCAGCTGAAATCTGCCCTCAGTTCCTAGCTAAATACCTAAACCTAGATGGATGGAGACCAGCTGTGAGAGTTAAAACAACACTGAATATTTGGGTGGGTTTTCTTTTTGATTTTCTTTTTGTTGTTTTCATTTGGGTTTTTTTGGGGGGGTTGGTTTTATTTTGGTGAGGAGGGGCCGGGGAGGGCAGAGTTTGTATGTATCTAGTTTAAGTCTGGGTACAGCTTACTGTTCCTAGGAAACAAATAGCTGTGACTGATACTCAATTTCAAAGTTAAGCATGTGCAATATGTGCCTAAAGTGTGTGTCTGCCAGACAGTGAGTACAATTAATATGATTTTACCTGCTGACACACAGTTAGGTATGATATTGTGTCTGTAAAGAACTCCAGTCAGTGCTTATGCAGATTAAATTAATAGCTTCTTGCATATCTGTGGGCATACAATACATACATATATATGTGTGTGTGTGTGTGTGTGTGTGTATGAGACTTACATGTGTGTTTGAAGTCTCCTTCTCCCTTAGAGAACATTAAAGTACAGTGCATTTGAGATCCAAGAACTGACATTAATTAAACGATTTATTACTTTAAAACACGAAGTGAAACACTTCTACATTTGTCATCCAGCTCATTCCTTGACCTGTGCTGATATATACCAGTCTCCATCACCTCCTACACTTTTGTACACAGTCTTTGGGAAGCTTAACTAAAAGGCAAAGGCACTAGATCAATGAAACACAGGGTAAATTGATGTAAACATGTTGAGAATGGTAAATCTGTGTATTAACATTTTAATCTTTGGGGAATTGCTCTGGGTAAGAGCTTCTTTCTTAAGTTTCTCACCCTCAGCTGGATCAGTTTCCTTAGCCCAATTAGAGATGTGGGGATTTTGCTACCCCCTTTTCAGTTACATTATTTGATTTAACGTTGTTGCACAACAATGACTGAAATACAAATTTACTCTTTAATAAAAATCTGTTGCATTAATCAAACATTTATTATATTCTGTTATAATATATATATTCATAGTATTCTGTTATGAACCACTTACGCAAAGACCTCCAACAAATTTTGCATCAGGCAAATGCAAAATTAGGCAAAAATCTGTGGCCTGATGAGAGCTACAGATATATGCAGGGGTATATAGCTAAGAAAACTTTATTTTTAACATCATGCAATGTAAAAATTACTTCACTCTGGAACTCCAAGAGGATGTCTCTTCTGTATCACTTTTGACAGAAAGCTTTATTTAACTTTAGGTGTAATGAGAGTTTTCAGTATCAAAACTGTCTTTTAGGGAGGTAAATCCTCATTTAGGTGTTTACCTAAAAAACAGGGATAAACATGAATTCAAAATACACCACATTATAGTTAAACCAAAAACAAACCCAAAACCAAATGAAACAGAAATCCAAGCAAACATATCTACTTCTCAAGTTGTCTCCACAATTAAAGCTAATTTTATTTTCTGGTCTCTATAATGCTATAACTGCATCTTTAGTCCCACACCCCTGTTTACAGTTCTTGTCCTTTGTTCTGCCAACAGATTTTTGAGCAAAATTACACGACTGGCATGCTTAAATTTCCTCATGAATAAAGACCAATTCCTGCTTAGAAAAGATATGTCTGGCTAAACAGCTATCAAGTGGTGAGGGTTTGGCTTGCCTCATCTGCATTGTTGGCTCAGATCTGCTTCTGCTTCTATCCACAGGGCACTCCCATAAACAAGGCAAAAAGAGGGGAATACATTTGCATTTCTTTCACTGCTTTCAGAGACTTCCCCAAGATGCTATCAGATGTTTTCATTACAAATAATGAAAACATATAGCCTATTCCAAAAGCATACAATAAATTTGATTTTAAACATTACAATGTGTGGATTTTCTGAGTGCAGTAGTGTTTCTTCTACATGTAGGGGCAGGGTAACAGTATTTAAATTCACTCTTTTTTTTTTTTTTTTTTTTCCCCAAGGGAGGAAAACATTGCAGATATGGGTGAAAACTGAGGTGTACTTGAGCATCTGAAAGTACTGATTGGTTCCATGTACATGTAGAGGCAGTTCAAAATCGATACCATGTAATTCAGCATAGTCTGAGGTAGGCGATGAAAGGGATGAGGAACCTGGGTGGGATGGATGAAAGAGGTCAGGGACAGTCCCCAGTTCCACGTCTATCTAATGCTGACAGCCCCACCACAGCACGGTGCCAGGTTGGTTACTGTAATCACCTGTCGTTGCACAACTTCTGGATGTGTGTAAATTTGAGCCTGAGAAATGTAAACTTCATCATCATAAGGACTAAGCAAAGAGGAAGCCTCCCCTGGTAAATGTGTGCCTCCGATAAACAGAAAATAACTCACATACATGCATTGCCTTAGCTGCTGGAATATGGCACCATTGCCAACTAAAAATTTTCAAAAAAATTTGTAGAATATTTTTATCCTGTGTCTTTTAGCAGTAAAGATTTATTTTGCATTTCCTTTTCTTTTTCTTCTTTAAAATTTGAGTCTGCAGAGGCTTGTGCTTGTAGTTTCTTCCTCAGACCATGATTTCATCCTTTTTTTCTCTTAAAGAATCTGCGGTCGTCCTTCTTTGCAGGTCTCAGGGCATATTTTCAGCAGAAACACATTTTGTTCTGGGACACAGGATGTCACAGGTCAGCCTGACCAAGGGAGAACACCAGCTTGTCTGACATTTGTCCACTTCTGTCCCTCTGTGGGCTGTGATAAAGATGTGGCCTGTACAGTGATTTCATACTTTTCCAGGTCAGGAGGGTTAGGTTATTACTCAAATCTAAAGCAATGAAGTAAACAATTCTTACTTTGCTGAAGTTTAATTTGAGTGGGAAGATGATGTGTATACCCAGAGCAAGTGTTACTTGACATGCTCTGGCTTCAGTGCTCAGCCGTAAGATCCGTGACTCACAGGCAGTGACCAAAAGTGTCTCAAGGAACAAGTTAACTTTAAATAATTAGTCTCCCTGTTAAGGGCTTTGATCAACTGAAGCCAGGAGGATTAGCTGCAGGAGATTAAGAGGAAGGAAAGAATATATATAGAAATATTAGAATAAATATAGCTTTTTCCGTGTTACATAAATTCATAAGGCATTAGTCATCAGAGTTAAACAGGTCCCAGGAAGAGGACAGCATTGAATCCTTGCCTTTAAATGCCTTTTATTACCACGCTGATGAAGGACAAGGCAAACAACTGAGTTTTTTCTCCTAGTATCTGCTGGAAAAAGTCCTCTTCATGTTTTTCTTGGTTATTTTTAATGGTGCAGAGATCCTGCTTCTTACTGAGAGCCACACAACTTTTTTAAAGATACTAGTCTAACGCAGTGGTACAAAGCCAGGTGATAGCTTTATATCCCTTTAATTTCCATTCACAAAACCCATTGATAAAGTAGTTCAAAAGCAATTTACAGTGAACTTGTGGTTGTGTCAGAAAGAAAGGAGCAAAGAGTGGTTCCATGGAAAGACTTGGGGGATTACTCTAGTTTCAAACAGCCTATTTTCTGCCACAGTTCACAGAAAGGTGTATAATAAGCTAGGTAACCTGCAATGCTCTGGATTCAGAAGTGTCTCTTTCGAGCTGCAAAAGGTGGATTTTTAATCTTGATTACCACAGTTCTCTACAAATGAGAGGCAGTAACTGTGAATCTCTGCTAAAGAATCCTGTTCATTATAAGGAAAATTGGCTTGAAATGCAGACTTTTATGCCTGCCCGTTCCGACTAGATCTGAGTCCAGACTGACATGCAAAAATAGGCAAGTTCTCTGAAAGAATGTAATTTTACTGATCAATATCTAGAACTTGAATTCATGTCTCTCCACTTTGCTTAAAATTTCCAGGATAAAAGAGAACAACCCAAGCTCTAGTCATACCAAATGTTCATTCTCAAG
>VZRN01002817.1:901423-1090747 GCA_013397935.1 Dasyornis broadbenti
TCAAGGGACACTCATACCTTCTCATTGGGGGCCAGATAGTGAATTTTCAGATATGATTTTCTGTTGCTTCATTTAGGAGCCTGTAGGACCAGACAGCTAGGAAGAAGTAAAACAAAACTCTGAGTTTATCACAGAGTCAGATAAACTGTGTCTTCTTAATTGCCTTTCAGTAATACTGAATTTTGTTTATGTCCAGAGCTTGATGAACACAAAACAACACATCCCAGGCTTCCCTCCACTATGTTGGCAGAGAGTAAACAGTATAACAAATCGTTTCTATAACCCAGAGTTTTTCTCAAGAGGAGCTGCTTTGTTTTTTACTTGGATAAACACAAAACTAAACTCTAGCACAACGGAATTTTAACAGAAATGGTACAATGTTACTGTATTGATATAGACATTTACCCCCAATCCCATTAATAAGTTAAATACCTTATAAAATATAGGCAAAAACCTATATTTTATCACCAAGAGATTAAATTATTCTACCAGATCCTAAATGATTGTAGTCTTTGCATTGTGGAAAAGAGGAAATGAGATTGGAGAACATTTTGTACATCCAAAAGTATCCAGTGTCACAGAAATTGAAGATGGAAATATGTTGCAGAGGCTGCCTTCTTGTACCACTGCCCCTTGGGGCACCCTGCACATTCAAAACACTGGCCAGGATGTTAATATTGGTTTTCCAGTTGCCATGATTTATGTGCATATTTTTCTTCAATACTCTTCCCCCTTAGGCTCCAGAGAGACCAGAACTTCAGCCAGAAAGGTACTGATCACTAAGGCTTGAGACACAGTTCTGTACAATAAGAAATGTGTTGGTTTTCATGATAAACTTTCAGTCAATGAGAAGGGAGTTATCCTTGTTGGTAGAAATCACCAGTGGAATGGAAAAATATAGAATCCACCCTGACTGACAGAAAAATGTAGGTTTTGCCACCATCAAAACCACAAGCCAATGCTGAGGGCAGTGCCATGATTACCACTAACAGAGATTGAAGGGGGAAGTTATAGGAATCGCTGTATGTATCAATACAGGGCACTTCCTCGCTGCTCTCCCGTGTTTAAAAAGGTCCCTGGCACAGACCCTGGCATACTCAGCACAGCCAGCAAGGGTGACCTTAGCAGACAAGTTGTCTCCTTTCATCTCATCATAGAACAGCGTGGCTTGCTGTTTGCTTAGCCATCTTCTCTGCAGCTACACTCTGCCCATGCTGTCCCCATTCCTATTTGTAGTGTCAAGAGTAATGATTATAATCACCACTATTTGCTATTTGCTTTCCATTTTCTGCTCTTCTTGTTTTTGCTGTCTACTTTTTAATTTCTGCTCTTATTTTTTGGTTCTTCATGCATATCAAACCAAAACAATGCACAGGTGCTGACAGAGGTGGCAGAATTTTACTGAATCCTTTATGAGCAAAGGAGAGACACTGAGTCTTGCCAGTGGCCACTTTAACCTGCAGTCCTCTACACATCAGCAGTTTTATAGACTTGTAGGTGACCTGTGTGATGGACTCATAGGAGATTGTAGGGTTGTTCTAATACAATATCCACAAGTGCAGGAATTTATCTGTATGTGCACAGGAGGTCTGAGATCAGGCTCAGCAGTGAATAACATGGAGGATAATAAGGAGTAATAATAACCTGGACTTTCTTTCAGATAGAGTTTTCAGACAGTTTTTCAGACCCCACAGATGGGGTCTGTGGACATAACTGCCAGCTGCAAACTGTAACTTCCTTACCACCTAAAAATAAATTACACTAAAGTGTGAAGCATTGTGTTACCTTTTAACCATAATTGGAGTTTAGCTCCCTTCTGGTTGTGTGAACAGGAACCTGTAGCTGCTTTAGACTCTAACTGAAAGCCTTGTTCTCTAGTTCTCTGAATACAGGACAGAGAAAATTCAAAACTCCTCAAGTTACAGCACAAAATCCCACAAACATGTGAACAGGATTATTATTGGTTTACCCCTAAACAGGATTACAAATGAGGTTTTAGAACAAAGCAAGTAAAATTGGTGACCTTGTAAAGAGCATAAAGAACAAAAGTAACCTTGCTTACAGTCAGTGACACTGAAATAGTTCACAAATGCCAGGGTCTAACTGTGCCTGGCTGTTCATTTTATATACACCTACATTGCTCTAAGAAAATTTGCAAACAGTATGACAGCATGGAGGATTGCCTACTCTTGAATTGTTCTATTATAAATGAACTCACAGCAGCTCTGTACTGCATTTCAGGATAGGAAGAGAGGAATGCCATGTGCAAGTGAAACTGTAGGCTTGTTTGAATAAACTGCGTGTAATTATCCAGACTGGAAGGTGGCCAGGGCACTAAAGCTGACACTAACACTAACCTTACCGCATTCAGACCCCAGCATATTTGCAAACTCTTTGCTGTACTTCATTTTCCAAGGTTCAGCATTCAACAGGAATGTATTCTCTGTTATATTCTGATGGCAGCACATCCTCCCGATTTTAGTCCCCCAATCTGCTTTTGCTGACTAGCTCTGATGCCTTTAATTTTTTTTCTATTAGGGAAATGAAAGATACAAACAATAACTTATTTTTGCCTTTCCAGCAGCATGGATATGTTTAAGTGGCAGTGGTAAATTACTCCCCAGAGTCTCTTCTCATGTCCTGACAACATAGATCTTAAAATGGTGAGAGTCATGCACTCCAGGGTGAAGGTCATGCACGTCAGGACAAGGGTCACGCACATCATGAGCACTTTACAAAGATACTCTCTACTGAGTCCCAGGGCATACAAAATATCTTTGAAATCACAATCATTAGCAAGTCTGCCCAACTTTGTTTATTTTTTATTTATCTGGTAAGCTGCCATCAAAAGCAATATTCTTTCTTTCCTCATTCCTCAGAGAGTATAAAGAAGGAAGCTCAACAAGCCACTATATGGAATAACGGGGAGGGAGAGGTCATTCAGTGTCTTCTGGGGTGGGAGCAGGAGCCTTTTCAGCTGTAGGGTTTAGAATCATAGAATTGTCAAGGTTGGAAGAGATCTTTAAGATCATCAAGTCCAACTGTGTTTGTTTTGGAATGATGAGAAATGGGTGGGAGGGGCAGTGGTTTGTCGAGACAAAGGTCAGTGCCTGCAAGAAAGGCTATATTGGCCTGTTGGCAGAACTCAGTTTACAGGAACAAAAGTTTTATGAAGCATGACTTATAAACTTTGCCACCTGGGATTCAGTAAGGGACACCTATACCATGCTTCCAGATACTACATCAGCCTTTGAAACTGGAACTAAACAAAAGGACTTTTAATAATAAAAATATTTATTTTGTGAGCTGCTTAGTTTCTTGGCTATGCATTAGGCCGTAGTGGTAAGGGTTTGGGCCCTGATGATTATATTTTCAAGAGGAAGAGGACAAATTTACACAGTTTTTAATCTTATGTATGTGGGAGGGAAGAGTGAGTCTGTTGTTGGCTGGCTCCAAGTCAGAGGAGCCAGCACCTATATAGGAAGCAAAACCCCAAAAAACTAGATCTAGCAATAGTGAGGAACACGGATCTTATTGTTTTTCCAAACACATTTCTAAAGCAGGTAAAACATAGATATGCTTAATGAATTAAATCTGTGGCATCGAATGACTGCATGTTTTGTTGCTTGCAGTTAGCTAACTGATGGACACCCTGTGATTTTGTGTCAGGCAAAGCATAAGGCTTCATTTCTTAGGGTAGAACAGACTCCTTAGAATAGTAATTTTTTCCCCATTTTTATTCATTCATTTTCATTTTCCTAGGCATTTTCACAAAGCTATACTTTGGACACTTTATTTGTGCAGCATTGAAATTGTTGACATCTTTAATGAGCTCAGCCAAACAATAGAATAATTTTGTATTTTATAAATACTAGTGAGGAGTCTCCCTAGGCAGTGCCAGAACATTTTTGAAGGCTAACTGTCCCAGAGCTGTCTAAAGATGTTTATTTAACTAACTACTCAATCACTGAGATTTGGTCTTGCCTTGTTTAGCAATATCAGCATTGACTTAAAGACAAATTATTGAACACCAAGACCTTCTGTTATTATTCTACTGAAGGGCCTTCCAAGCATTCATATTCTAATGTTTCTATTGCCAAAACATTTTTGTATTATCTCCTTCTTCTCTGGCTGGGGCCTTTGTGAAAAAGGTTGCATTAAATGTTATACTCACATTCTTTGTGACAGAACCGCTCATATTTTCTGCATCTCCACACTATTTACCTTTCCTCAGTGTATGCTCTGTTCATCTCTATGTGTCTTCACTATTAAACCAACAGTTTGGAAAGCTGGAAGAGAAAGAAGTGTTGGGAGAGCTCTTTTAGCAGCAATTTGACTGCTAGAGACTTCCACTCAAAGGTATAATTGTAAAGCATAATAATGAAAAAATAAGTGGATATAGCTTCTTAGCATTAGTCAATGGAGTAGCTTGGTCCCATTGATCCCAGCACTGTTGAAAATAGTTTTTCTTTCTAAGATTCAATCTTAGCCTTTATGAGTTTCTCTGCAGGCAGATAAATATACTCACACTATACTCCTGACATTCAAAGTCAGTGTCAGAAACTGTCTTTTGAGATGAAAAATTCAACTTTGTAGAACACCTATGAGGTTAAAAGCTTGTTGTTTTAGGAAAACACTTTTCTGTCTTTTTCAACAGCAAAAAGCACTTAAAAACTCTAATCTAACTTTCCAGAAAATAATTACATATTAACATATTATAAATGTCATAAAATACTATTATGTTTATGTTCTGATCAAAATGAACACTATACAAATAACATTTGAGACATTAATTCGGCTATGAGAGAACCATAAAATAAAACAGATGGCCAGGGCTAGATAAAATGAATGGTAATCAAAATGGTATTAAGTAGTTCGGAAATGGGACAATAGTTTTGATTAACATCAGCAGGAATTATAGAGATAATGGGAAGGTCTACAGAGTTCTGAAATGGATTTTAGTGTACCAGTCTGCAATAATCTGCTGTGACAGAAACAGATCTCACACCATTTAGTCAGATCAGCTTTCTACATTGACTTCAACTAATATGTTTTCCTCTATGGAGACCACAGCTCATCATGAAAAATAGAATATAAAAATTCGAAGCTTATTGCAAATTACCTTTCACAATTTCCTTTTTATTGGTTGTGGAAGGGGCAGCTCATAACAATAGCCTAATATAGGAGACGTACTTATTTAGCAACTGGTAAGTATCTTTGAAAAGAGGTAAAGGAATTTTTTAGGCTATTGTACAGAAAAGTAAAGGTTAAAAGGGGGATAATTTGATGAAAATACACTGAATATTTCAAAGCATACAAATGGTGATGCAATATATAATTTTGTTTTATAAATGGAGGTTTTCTTCATGTAACCTGCCATCTGTTTATTAAAACTACTCAAATTCAATTTCTAATGGATGCTTTAAATTTCACATAAAGCAGGGTGACCTCCTTAGTAGTAAGGAACATATGGGCAGCATGACACAGTTCATCAGATGTCAGAACAGGCTTTACTTACCAGGGTGTATCTCAGCTATGTCTGGGTATAAAGTTACACACTGGGAACATACTGTAAAGGCAGACTTACTAATTCAGACATCAAAATTATGAACAAAATATTTACAGTTAAATTAAGGTCAGAAGTGTGAAACAAATGAACCCCTGCTGAATTAATTTTAAAAAGTACAGAGTAGGATACACTGTTTGAGTTCTCAAGGTCAAAACATGAGCCTTAGATCTGAAATGTTATGCCTTTCTCTTGTTTACCTCATAACAAGAAGTGAACTATAACTTCTCCCTTTTATGATTTTCCCTCTTTCCTTCACACAAGGACGATGGGTATTACAACCTTAAAATCTGTATCAAGAAAATAGCATAGAATAAACTTTATCCTTTAAAGCTGAGCTGTTGAACTCGTTAGTTCCATGAGACTTCAGAGATCCTGCAGAACAAAGAATTTATCGCAGGGGATTTAACTGAAGGGTCTAAGAATGTCTGATTTAACTCTCAGAGAAATCAATGCAAACTTTTACAGTGATTTTGGAGAAAACTGGATCAGATCCAACAGTAAGAGAATTCAGAGTTAAAGCTGAAATTTATCCCATTTAGTCTTATGTGCTATTTCAGTTGCCCCTCTAGTCAAAAACTGACAGTGTAAGTGAGAAATTGCAGAACAATGACTGGCTCAATATTGCTTGATCCGTGTTTTCCCACAGCTATTCCTGCATGCCCTACTATTCCAAAATGAAACACATAAATACATACAATTCACTGTACACGCAGTTGCTTAATATAAATGTAAGCCAGTACCTAATGGGAACAGTACAGGTAAGGGGAAATGTATCTGTATTTTAAAATTTTGTTTTAATGTTCTAATAATTTTATTGAAAATAATCATTATTGTAAGTTGAAAGAAAAATTAATATGGCTGATAGTAATTCCTGGCTTTTACTGATGTTGATTAATGCATCTAATTGGAAACCAGTTGTTTCTAAAGGCAAACATCTGACTTAGACCTTCAGTTCCTTTTCAGTTACCAAATTTCAGTTACTCTAAATGAAGAAAGCTGATGGTATACAAAAGTTATACCAATAAACTTCACAAATATAGCAGCATTAATTCTATGCTGTGGGTATATGTCTCCCTCAACCTTACACACATTTTTATTCATGTTTTCTGTTCTAACAGTACATACAACCTGTTCTTCAAATATCTTTTAAAAAGAAATGTTAGTACTGGCAGCCAGTGTGCTGTAGATGTACCTTGGCAGAAGAGAAGTATCTTGCTTTAAAAGATACCTGCCCTTGAGCATTTAACAAGAATGTCAAACCCTAAACTAGGTCAGCCTTGTAATTCTGAGGAGCCTTCTTGTGACAAGAGCAGTGTAAACACCGTTCTAACTGTTTCTGTGCAGTTACCACCCTCATGTTTGCTGTATGTCTCTTGGCCTACTTTTATAAATTCTTTGTTCCTATTGTTTGGTACCCAAAGCTTTTATTCATGAACACTGAAAAGTTAAAATGAACTCAGAGCTGGCAGATGTGTGTCACCTCTGGGCACAGGAGCTGCAAGAAGGCAGTTCTCTGGGTCATAGCTTGCACAGTTTATCCTCATCCAAGAAGCTGTATGTCTTTCATTCATAGAACTTTACCCAGAAGTGAAATCCACTCAGGAGTCCTTACAGCTTTTCTGCCTTCAGAACAAATGGCATTTACTTTAAAACATCCTGGAGGAAGATTGATTCTTTGAGAGGCTGAACAAAGTCTCTGGTGGTGGAGGTGACTGGTGGGGTGACAGCAGTTGGGAGCCTGGTGAATAGCTGACCCCATAGCAAGATGAAAATGTTGGGATGGGAAATGAGGACTAATAGATGACATGTTTCCTTCCTTTTGCCTTCATGCGATACTTCCATTCTGGAAGACGGAATATATTCATTTTCCTGGGACAAAGTCACTAAGGAATGATTTTAAGTGCTCCGATTTTATCAGAATATGGTACAATAATCTTAGTCAAGTGTTTAAGCAGGACCCAGGTGTCCTGCTTAATGCAGTGCTATTGCCTTGCTGTGGCAGGGGCAAGCAACCTGGCTGAATGTAAATGAAAAGCAGCAAGGTCATAAACAAGGAAAAATGCTTTATTTTAAGGAAGAGGATAGCAAAACTATTCCTCTTAGAGTAGCAAGTCTTTTTCTTTCAAGTGTATGTATCTCAAACAAGCAGCTCATTGTCATATACCAGAATGTGTTCTTTAAAAGGGTTCTTACGATCTGATGTACTACATTTCGACACATATTTGGGGATTTAATTTGTTTTTTTCATATGCACAACTGACATTTATTATAAATAAATATTCATAAGACAATTAATACTAAGTGGACTCCTGCAATCTATTTAAGAGTATTTGTACTAAAAATATTTTAGAGAGAAAAATATTACGTGCCTCTGAACGCAACCGATTTCAACAACTGTTAACTGAATTAATGTAAGAAGGTGATGTATAGATATAACAAACATTTTGTTGGCCATTGGAATATTATGCCCTGTAATTCTACTTTCCAGAATATATTTTCATTTGCTATCAATAATTGACATTTTGTCTTTAAAACAGAATACACCATCATGGCACACCTGCTAATGACACGGGTGAAAAAAATAAACTGGCAATAAGCTTGAGAGTAAACACAGTTATTATTTAACAAGCAATGTCCCATTGCTCCCATTCCTAAACTCCTTAGTACTTAGCTTAATTATGTCACTGGAATGCATGCTTAACATTACCCATAGCAGTTAATGAGCTGATTCTTCCAGTTATCAGCTCCTATTAACCAGTAATCTAATCGGGCTGACCTCTACATTTCATGGACTGACCAATAAGGCAGGGGGCAGGTTGTTGTGACCGCTGCAGCACCACTTCAACACTCATTAATATTTGCCTCGTGAATATTCTTTTTAATGAATACCACCTGCCAGTACAAAGTTAATCTAGATCAGGAATAAATCCATAACCAAATTTCTGTCAAAGTAACCAGAGCTCACCATATGGTGCTTTGTCACCTTTTTGTTGGCTGCCTATTGATAAATGGTATTAAACAGGCATAAGGTCTGACAGAAAGAAATTAAGCTTTTACTTTGTTTTTGTATGTAATGATTTTAAATCACACTTGACCCAGGCTATGAATTTTTTCTTGTTTAATCCTTAACCATGTCATTTTTCACCCCAAAGGCCACCAAAGCAACTGTTGCCCCAGAAGGTATGAAATTAAATAGGCTAGGTTTAGTTAGTAAGGACAGGGAAGGAACTGGAAGAGACATTTTGTGCCTCAGTGAGTTCATGCTCCTGCACATGTCAAAATGAGCAGACATCAGAATAATTCAAGTGGAAACCCAAGACCAGTGTATGAATTCTGCCCAGCAAGCCCAGCCAATGCGTTTCTCTGACATGTGAGTGAAGATGAGGCAGCAGCTAAGCAGTCTGAGAGTGGGATCACTATGTAGGATCTTTTCATTGCTGTGATAGTGAATTGCAGTGCATCAACTGCAAATGAAGGACTCCATCAGGAAACAGAACTGATGGCTGGGAATGGTCAGCCAAAGTGTGGTGTGGCTGCCCTCTCGTGTAAAGACTTTTGACACGTATTCTTCATCCAAACAAATGCATTTTAATGGTCTCTTATTTCAATGGGGATTTGGCCATTTTATGGGTAACCTGTGTGTATTTCATATTCAGTAACTGCAGAGATTAGGAAAGTAGACCTATTTAAATTTTGAATTGTAGATTTCTGTTTTAAAAACAGACGAAGAATGATACCAAACCTGCAAGCTGTGCATTGCTACATTTTTTATTAGTGAATAGAATCAGAGGCAAAATTTACAAGACAAAATAAGCTGTCAAACCTGTTCTTAGAAACAGTAGTGTTTCCTCATTTTTGCTTTCTTTGTACAGGTCCCTAGAAAGACGGCTGCAATGGATATACAATACATGGTTCAAACAGCTTTCAGAAAACAGATTTCATAGTACTATTTCATAGTACCTTCTCTTTATACATATGTTGATATAATTCTACCAGTTATGGCAGTTCTTCATGGACTCATATTCTGAACAATAACTTTCTTCAGATTTGCTTTCCTCAAATTTCAGAGTTACAGAGAACTAACTTCTGTACCAACACAGAAGTATTCAGAAGTATTCTAAGAATAATTCTGAATATAGTGAAGACATGCCAAAATAAGTTATTAATAGTGTAATCATCACAAAATATTCATGATGAATTTCTATTCTTCAAAAAATTGATTGAACTGGAAATAAGTTCCGTGCTTTATCTGTCAGTATTAGGTAAATAACCAGTTCTTTCCTGACTGCATAATGAATAAGCAAATGCAGGCTCAGAAGGGTATGCCTGTGTTGCTCTGGGAAGAGTTCCACACCAATGTGCTGCCTGTCCTGTTAAATCATATGTTCGGTCCCAGACTCCCTTTGCATTTCATTAACCAATTCTCCCCAAAACAGATTTACTAGAGAAGCCATTACTTCAAAGAAGGGTAGATTCCATTGTTTCATGCTGTTGGGAGTCAGACATCAGCTCTTCTAGAGCACTGTAAGGTGGGTGCATTCCTAAGATACTAGCTCAGATACTAGCTCAAACAGATTCTTTTTTCAGCTTTTATTTGAAGCTTCATATTTTGGGATTCCAATTCCAGTACTTCAAAGTTCTCATATTTAATAATTAATATTTAAAATAACTATCTAAACTGCCTACTGGAAATTTAATTTCTTTCTTTCTCAGCCAATACTTGGAACTATTGATACCATCCATTCTAGAAACAACCCTCTACATATATGAAAGACTCCACTCACTTAATTTTTTTTCTAGGCTAAGCAAGTCTCATTTTTCCAACTTTTCTTCGCATTTTTTGTTTTCATGAATTTTATCTGAGCTCTTTTCTATTTATTCCCCTCAGACACTTCTAAAGTGTGGTAGATAAAAGCCAATGTTATTTTTAAGCAAAGAGCTTGGCCTCAACAATGTCAAACAGACTACAGTAATCTCCCCCAGATATAACACACAACACTTACTAATTAACTACGAGCTAAAAGTAGCCTTTGTTGTCGGTTTGTCTTGAAAATCATAATATAGCTAGCTCAAGTTCAGTTGAGGAGCACAAAGGATTAGTCTGATAAGTTTTGTTCTTGACATCCATAGTGCTTTCTGCTTAGCATTACCCTTCCCCCTGAGAGCTTGCAAGTGTGTCATTTAGCAATTTGTTATGGATTCTTCCCTGGAGTACTTTTTCTCTTCTTTTAAACTTAGTTGATATACTTGTCCTTCATGTACCCTATGATGTTACCCTTCACTGTTAGTGGTACAGGCACTGTAGTGGCTAGTTCCTGAAGTATTTTGCGTGAAGTTTGTTGGTTGCTACTGATTTGTGCATATCTTGTTATTAAATAAATGGTTTTTAGTAAGTCATCTATGGCCGAAACCAAGGACACAACAGTGAATTTAAATACCATATAAAATAAGAGGGAGATAGCACACACTATTTACAAAAATCACAAGTAGGGAAATAAGTAATTCAAAACTTTTAATCATCTTAGGCTCTATGTGTAAAAGTAAAGTAAACATTGCAGGGAACAATTCTGGGCACTTGATTTTGTATGTGTATCTTGCTATGTTTTAGTCAGTCCAGTTTATAGATTCCCAGAGTCCTTCTGGTGACAGTTCAGGAATTAACATAGGCCAAAACCATTTTTAATTGTCAATTGATATGAAGCTACACTACTTGTTGACTGAGGATGGTATGACTGTAGCTATTCTATGCCATCCCTAAAGGTCCATTAATGCATCCTTAGCTTCTTATAATAGATGTGCCTACACTAGCAAGAAGTTAAGACATGAATTCAAACTTCTCCAAGGTTCTGATCGGGTCTGAATTTTGCTGAATTTTAATGAAGGACTTGAGGACACGTTGTCCAACCAGTTAGCTAAACCCAGAGCAAAGAACCACCATGTCTCCAGAGTTTGTGTACATATGTAAAGTGTACATACACACAGAGAGACAAATATGCAGACAGAAAGTACAAATAAAACTTGTTTAATGCAAAACATTCAACGTGTGTTTTGCTATGTGTGTCTGGCAATATTTTTCACCAAGGATGATTTCTTCAAGGAAATTCCTTTAAACTTGGCTAGGGAAGGAAACATAATGAAACTTTGATGACATGTGGACCAATATAGCAACAGAAAATCCCTCATGATTTTTATGGCAGTAGGAGTGAACAAGGACACTGAAACCTCAAGTAAACTTGACAGATTTGTTTTCTGTTGTGGTGGGGTTTTCTGTTTTTCTTTTTTTCTTTGTTTTTTTTTTTTTTTGGTTGTTGTTATTGTTGGGGTTTTTGTTTTTGTATTTCTTATTTGGGTGTGTTTTTTTTCCTCACAGAAACAGCAAATGTTGGGGAAAAATGCAAGCAAAAATGACGGTATGATCAAGCTCTGTTTTAAAATCATTAGAAACACGGAAAACTTGTAAATTGTATGCTAAATACCTGAAGATGAAGCCCTTAGCTTGGAAAAAATCTTACTGTTCTTAGATAGGGAGTTCTCCCTGAGGATGCATAAAGGAGGTTATGTTCCTGTGATCCCGTTATTATTATTGGAGAAGGTTATTATTTATCATAGGAATTACATACACACACACACACACACACACACACACACACACACACACACGCACGCACACACACAGAGTTTAAGTCTCCTACAACAGAAGTTTGAACTCCACTTAAATAAACTACAGAGCACCAAATACCCCTTTCCTCACTTACTGAGGACCTATCACAGACTCTTCTCTGCATGTGCTTGAGTAAAGAGAGGACTCTGACAGATTGATCTGAAGGGGTCTGCACTTGAGCTGGACCAGACATACAGCTTGTATAAACTATGGAATCCCTCCCTCCCTGACCTCTGTTGTGAGTCCGTCAGGGAGTGAAATACGCAGGACATGAAAAGAAGGGAGTAGGGAGTCTTCTGAAATAGTAAAATACCAAGTATTTTAGAGCTTCATCAATCAAAACTCTTTGGATTCAATCAGGAAATCTCAGGTTCCCATTACACACCATGAAGAAGAGTCAGTAAGGAGAAGGTGAGGTGATGAATCTGTACTTACATCCCTAGAAAGGATACATTTGATGTCATAGGCTCTTCACATATGAGTGCAAGGTCAAAATACTGGAAACTGGTGCTGTACTGTAAATCAGACAGAAGACTTGAAATGATGGAAGTTAAATGGGAAAACAATGAAACACATAAAGAATGTGGTTGATTCTCCCTCTATGAAATTTTAAAATCTAAATGAATAGATTTTAAAAGATATGGTCTGAGTCAAATAGGAATAAGCTAACTTAACCATCTGCAAGAAAAGCATCTAGTCCTATCTGGACATTGGGAATCCCTCTATAATCTTTGGAGAGAGACTGGAGTCCTTAGAGGGTAGTTTAGCCTGCCTTTCTCCATAGACACTGTGAAGATAAAACCTGTATTTCATTCTAGTATTATTTGAAATGAAAGTTAGGAAACAACTTTTTAATCCAGAAATTAAAAAGTTAATTAACTTTTTCCACTTGAAAACCAACACACTTTTTGATACAGCAGGCATATTGTAAGCAAACTCATATGATGTTTGTAAACTTCTTCTGAAACTCAGGATCAACATCTTTTCAGGTTTCACAGTCTCATAACTTTCTTTTTTTCAGTCAACTATTTCATATCACAGTAAAAGCCAAAGGAAAAAAAAAGAAATAGCAAAAATCTGACATGACTACATTTGAAAAGCAATTAAATTCAGAATGACCCAGAAGACCTTGCAACAGGATGTGTTTCTCAGTAAAAAACTTATCAAACGTATTCCAATATGTTTTTTCTTGGGCATCTGAGTGACTACACACTGTTTCTCACCATGGGAGTTCATGATGTCTCCAGTGACAGCTCTTTCTGCTAGTATGCTAATCTTGAAAAAAATAAAACTAAAAATAGTATGATTTTTTTTCTTAATATGGTTAAAGCATGATTACTATTGTAATAATATTTTTTAATGTATTTTAATCTTCACCAGTTTGCCATCACCACACAAATCAGAGGTATTTTTGAGCATCACTGGCACCCTAGGATTCTATGTACTATGTATAACCCCAGTGAATTGCTTACTTTGAGAGCTGCAGAGTCTTCCTGACAAGTAGGCAAGCAGACATCAAATAGACCAGTCAAACACCGAGACGGCAGGGAGGCCTTGAACACTTGATCTCAAACAATTAGTGGAAAGCAGTAGCTGAAAGCATAGAATTAGGCTCTTTGAATTAAAGGGTAGAATTTCTACTGAGAGATACAATTCCAGCTTTGGATTGGTTAGAGGTTATTTGTGTATCAGAACAGTCTACACTCAGAATTTAATTAAAAGGTATGGGGCTTTCTGTCAGTTTAAGAATCAGGACTTAATTTGATTTCAGGATCAATGGTATAGTTTGCATGAATCTCTGAAAGTCAAGCAAAATTTTCCATAAGTCATTGAATCAGAAAAAGAGTCTCTGTCAAATAAAAACCCCCACTGACTGGACAAACCAAGTTTTCAAAGTAATTGCGTTATTTGAACAATTCCCTATTTGCTCATTCTGTGTTACTATTGGTCTAATGTAAGCTTGATGTGGAACAGTACTGAAAGAACTGAACTTTTTAGATTTTACAGTCTAAGATTATTTTTTTTGTGCCTGTGGACATCTTACTTCAGTTATGACTGGGGAGTGTCCAAAATTCTTCTTGAATCTGAAACACAAAGGGAGGTCAGGTCTGAAGGATTTCTAAAAAGACATTTACCATACCATCCTTCAGAGTATCTGAATTCTTTGAAAGAAATATAACTGATAGTCCATGTGATTCACATGATCAGTTCTCTATATCACTGTAAAAATCACCATGATTGCAGGGAAATCTTACAGTTGCACTTACTGGGAGAGAATGGAATGGAAACAATTTTTTTTGTTCTTTATTTCCTACTTTTTATCAATAGAACTAAAATAAATACTTATATAAGAATATGTAATACACTGGTGAGTGCTCCTCAGAATGGAAAAATACAGATAGTTCAACTGATGTTCATTGTGTTGCCAGAAAGTGAAAAGCTACTGAATTTTGCTAAAATGCCCTGAAAACTCTTAGACTGGCTAAATCCTGAGTATTCCCAAAGGGAAGTTTTAAAAAGAAAGCAGTGTAAAGGTCTGTAAAATTAGATCTACTTTTCCTATATAATAAAGATTCTGAAAGCAGGCTGAAAAAGTTAAATATAATGTAGGCACCGAAAGGAGAAGAATGACCTACAAGACTGAATTAATACAAGTATTGTTGTGTTATTGTATCTAAAAGTTTTCAGCAAACGCAATAGCAGAACTAGCATCTCCTTTACGATTTTTATGGATTTTTGTTAATCTGTAATGAATTATTAAAAACTAATACACAATATAATTAAGAGCAGCAATAACAATACTGCTTAGTTGCAATGTAGCAATTTTTCCAGAGAGATTTCCTGGTATTTAATTAAAATAACTATGGTAGTAAATGGGCTCAGTAGAACTAATCTTATAGTAAAATCTTATTCTAATGTAGATTACTGTCAAATTAAATCCTGACCGTCAATCCTTAGGGAGCAGACAGTAAATTGTATTGATTCTTTCAACCTAATTTTAATTTTTCAAATGCATGAAGCAAGTGGTACAGAAATAGCTTTGTTAATCAATAAGCTGTGTTTAAAGGGCAGTCCCAAATCCTAATAACTGATTGCCCCAAATTGTACTGCAATTCTTCCTCTGTGAAAAGCAATGTAGCTGTTCTGGATCTATGTCCTGTGAGTGCAAAAACGGATTTGTCCCACTGACTACAATATTAGTTTCATCACCACAAAGAGTGAACATTATGAGTACCAGCCCCAAGACATAGATTTGCACATGAATCACAGGATTGTAGAGTGATTTGGGTCAAAAGGGACCTTCAAAGGTTACCCAGGCCCTCCTCTGGCATCCGCAGGGACATCCTCCACTATGTTAAATTACTCAAAGCCTCATCCAACCGGGCCTGGGACACTGCCTTTAAATCCAGAGGCTTATTTAGGGGTACATTTAATTTCTCCATTAATGCCACAGAAGAGGAAGTTTCTTTTCTCCTTCCTTGTTACTTGAATACCACAATCATAGATCATTTCCCCACACATCGAATTTTACTTTGGCAGAAACACAGACAAGGGGCAAAAAACAGTACAAAAGGCTGGAAAATTATTATTACTGGGGTAGTTTGTGCCAAAGAAGGATGTATTTACACATCTGTCACTGTTCCTAATCTATTTTTAGGCCACATATCCCTTCAGAAAGAAATAAAGGGCAGAATTTGGCCATCTGGTCTTCCTTCAGATGCATTACTCAGCTTATCAACTACACTGCTGCGCATGATAATTCCTGATGAGCAGAGTTGGCATCCAAACAAGCACTGTTGCCAAAAAGCACTTGAGCCTGGAGATCTCAAGATAGCCTATAGTATTTCCATTTAGTTTGTTTTATAACGACATGTAAGAGTCTTAAATTCTACCATGTCTGTAATACCTTGGTCTGATATATTAATGTTCTCAAACTATACTTCTTTTTGTGCTCATTTGTTATATTCAAGATTAGAGTGGTGAAACAACTGTCATCCAAAGACTAACTACAGACAGATTGCAAAGTATCCAGAAGATCCCCTATTGCTCTGTCTGCTAAGCTGACACATTTTTTCACTGACCGTTGAAATTTTTATGTTTAGTTCGTATTTGTGTTACAAATCTGTATTTCTTTTCTGTGGATAAGCAAAAAACAGCTGGAAAAAGTATGACCTTGCTCTGGAGATCTCATGTCCCAAACAGGACAGCAGCTGCCTCAATGCTGGCAAGCCAAACTTATCAAACTTACCTCTTACATGAGTTTTTCCTTGCAAGTAAATTAGGATTAGATTGCCAAAGCATCTCCTGCTGATATTTTACCAGGCCTTAATAGTTTCTAGAGACCATTTTGTCTTTTCCACTTACGTTCAGTTAAATACCCTACCATGTTAAATACATTGGTGCAGATACATAGGGATGAATACTTTAGGACGACCTAGAAAAAGCCTTACAGATATCATAGCAATCAGAAGGATTGGCTATCATTACTGTCAGAGTACACAGAGGGTTTTAGTTCTGGGATGTGCTCAAACAACAGGTGCTTCCCAATACAGCCTTTGAACAAGTCATCCAGTAGGTAAACCAGAATATGGACTTTCAGCATTGTTTGCTCTTTGATATGAATGCTTTGACTACAGTTGAACCAATTCAGGTTACACAGCACCTGTTCTCCATGTTACTCAGGGAGTAGCCTTGGAGACCTGCCATGCCAGTAAATGTCATCCTGGAAGGAGCAGTAGTCCAGAGCCTGCACAGCCATTCTCTTGAGTCTGCTTGAACTCAAAGTGATGAAATATTGAAAAGCTGAGGGACATTGGGACTTACTGTATCCAGAGAAAAACTCAAGCAGAGAGACAACATGTGCTGCATTGTAAATTTGTGATTTTCTCCTCCACTATAGCCAAATAAAATGCAGCTCTCTATTTGCAAAACAGATTTTTGAGTCATTATCTTTAGATTTCAACCTCTATTCAGAACTTCCAAACAGATAAGAATTTCATGTTGCACCATCTTCTTCACACTCACAAGAATTTCTTTGCCTATGTAATACCTTCCTGCAGTAAAAATACACAGTATTGCTAATAATGATACCACTGGGCACAACTGAGTTGCCCAAAGATAGTCTTTTATCATTAAAGATCCCTAGGATTTCTCACTAGGTCTTTAGTTATTCTTCCAGAAGGGCATGGGTTTTCTGAAAAGACTTGTGGGACACAGCCAGTACTGCTGATGTCTCAAATGCCCTAAGGCATCTCAGCTGACATGGGAATAATCAGTCTTCGTTTATTGTTACAAAATCCATTATTGATCATCTGTCAAAATATGAGACATTACAAATCCATCTGTAGGTAAACAGACTTTCATAAGTCATCTAAGGACGATATGTTTTATGGAACAGCTGGTCCTTCTGTGAGGATTATGCCAAGCCTTCCTTTGCAGTCTTAAGCTTGTGAGGCAAGTCCTTCATTTTTCAACATTCACCTAAAATTAATCTTGCCATCTACTGCTACTGCTGAAGACTGTTAAGTGCAGTGCAAAGTTCTGCATAGTGGCATTTCACTCCAAAACAAGTGACATATGTTGTGTGTGCTACACCATGATCCAGAAATTGTGATTTAGTTTGACAATGCTGGACTATTTGCCTGTGGATAAAATTTTCCCCATTATGGGTTCGGGGGAAAGTACAATTTAAAGGCTTCTAGTTATTGTTATTGACTGAAATTTTCCAGAAATAACAGAGAGGTAAGACACTTAACATAAGTACTGCAGTAAAAGTGCAGAGAGCTGACAATGTAATAAAGAAATCAATGTCCCAAAACAAACAAAAACAAACCAAGCATTCAGAATAGGTTTTAATTATGCCCCATTTTCATTACCATGTTGAATTCACATATTTCTAATATTGATTCTTACCTTACTGCTAAGCCTGCAGATTCTTGTTTAAACAGCAATATTTAGCAGTGAAATAAAATCCTAAGTACTTCACTGCCCAAAGTAGGCATTAACATGTGCATGCTGAAATCTGGGCTTTGATATCGTATACACAAGTTTGTAATACTTAACATTTTCAGTTTGAAATGATCACATATAAAAAGCTGGCCCTTGACTAAGAATGCATGTAACACATGGTTTTGATGGGATGACAGAAACAAAGAATATTCTGTCAGCTCCTAGAGCCTTTGCAATGAAAACCTGTGCTGTCCTACCATCCACCCCAGCACTGTTAACTGCTTCTACAAGCAGCTTGCTCTGTCATTGAAAGCCATTGGGAGTGCCTTGGGAGAGTGCACTTGGTTATGGCCCAGGCAGCCTCCTTCACATCCAGCCCGAATGGTCAGCACTTACTGGCTTTGCACTGGCTCCTGCAGTTGTCAGTCCAGGGCCTGTGGAAAACTCAGTACTCTGTTAATCCATTTCAGATGTTGACAGTTCAAATCAATGAGCCAGCCCTGAATGTTTCTCTGTGTTTTCCCATCCCGCTCTGTACACAGTCTGCTGTTCATTCCCTCCCCAGAGCCAGCTCTGGGGTTTTGCTCTCTGCAGCAAGTGACACACAGCTGACAGAAACACTCTCACTCAGCTTTCTGCTCCCAGGTGTTTCGGCTCCACAGGACATTTCTAATCCAGCCTCTGAGCTCTCAGGAGACATATTTCGCCTCACTGTCTATCCTTGGCTTTCTGTAGACCTCAGCCATGTCCTCTGTGTGTTCAAATAGTTTTCATGGGAGAGTACTGCTTGGCATTTACCAGCTCTATTTTTCTCACAACCTGTTCTTGTATGATTTAGGACTATAATCGCATTCCAATAAGCTAAAATAGACATTATTTACTGTTGCCAGTACTGCAGCAGCTGCAGCACAGAACAGTTCCTGATGGGAATCACCAAAAACTTCCTAGCTAAATGTGACTACTCCCTTACCTGCAGTTCACTTGCTTGCTTGTCAAGAGTCTGAGTTTACAAATAGAGAACAAGGAAAGCTTTCAGATATGAATCCACAGCAATCATATGAGCAGCAAACTGACAACCCTTCTACATGTCTTTCCCCCACAATTTGGCTCTTTTCAAGATAAATAATCTGTGACAAAGAAGGATTTCCTATATGACCTTATATGGAGTCATTCAGATCCACAATATTGTACAAAACCAAAGTGTTATAAATAATAAGGAAAACTGATTCAAGATGAAAATCATTGTTCTCCAGATTAGAAGGAGCTTGATTGTAGTTATACCTTCCTGGTCATGTTGGTAGATAACCTGGCTAGGCAGGAGAAGAGGCTCCAGGTACAAAAAAGGCTGAGAACCTCTGCAGCAAACGGAACGAGCACAGTACTGCTTTCCTCAGAGCAAATCAGATGCAGGTCCAAAAAACAATTTATAATCCCCTTTTTCATTATCTCTACACTTCTTTTTTTGCCTTTCACAGCTCTTTGAAGATCATCATTGGACTGAAAAATACACATACATGTAAAAGTCTTTTTTCCCCCACTGACCTAATTCTGTCCATTCAAAAATAGCACTGTTGTGTTACCTTTGGATTCCAGTCTTCACTCTGGGAGCAATGCCCTAGTAGACATCTGGAAAAAGTAGAGTTGACTGTAGGAATCTCAAACCCATACAAAGGGACTTTGTTTGAGAAAGGATCACAGGGCCTAACCTTCCTTTGCTTCCAGTACTTTGCTTTGATCTTTTTCAGATGACTGGCAATCAAAAGTTGCTTCTGATGGCTCCATGAGGGCTCATGAAAGGGAATGTGGCCTGTTTATTCCACTTATCATGAGGTAATAAACATAATGCAAAGCCATAATTACCATCATTGATTAAACAATCAGCAGACACAGTTAAGGCTGAAAAGGCTGGTGACTGAACTGTCTGTACATTACCCTCATGTGTCAAGGCTAGACCATGTTGTTGTCCCTGTTCCATGGTCAGAACTCACCAAGATTGCTAATCAACACATTTCTTAAGCCCTCTCTGCCCACACAATTTCTTTTTAATCCCTTGTTCCAGGACTGACAGGCTTAATAGCTGCTTTAAAAATTGGAGGGAACATGAAGAAAGACCTCTTTTCTAGCATGAATTATATGTAAAAATGTGAGTGTTAGCTGACAGGCAACCATTTTTTTTAAAAAAAAAAATATGTAGCTTTGCAAGCTAAAACCCAGCACAGTAAAAGGCAACTTTACCTAAAGGCAGTGCTGCTCTGAAAGTCGTTTCTCTCCACTCTCAAAGAAGTTGAGGGCTGCTCACTACTTCGTATTAACCTGTCAGAAAGAAAGAAAGAAAGAAAGAAAGAAAGAAAGAAAGAAAGAAAGAAAGAAAGAAAGAAAGAAAGAAAGAAAGAAAGAAAGAAAGAAAGAAAGAAGGAAATGCTTGCAGCATTCAAATTCAGCTCCAGTATGACAAACTCTTACTTGCAAATCAGTTCCTTTCCTTTCCTTTCCTTTCCTTTCCTTTCCTTTCCTTTCCTTTCCTTTCCTTTCCTTTCCTTTCCTTTCCTTTCCTTTCCTTTCCTTTCCTTTCCTCTCCTTTCCTTTTTTCCTTTCCTTTTTCTGCACCTTCTGTGCCTTCCTTCCCTCCACACCTTCCTTCCTTCCGCGCCTTCCACGCCTTCCGCACCTTCCACACCTTCCGCACCTTCTGCACCTTCCGCGCCTTCCGCGCCTTCCTTCCGCGCCTTCCTTCCTTCCACACCTTCCTTCCTTCTGCGCCTTCTGCGCCTTCCGCGCCTTCCACTCTTTCGGCGCCTTCCTTCTTTTTCCCAGCAGTCCAGCTTCTGGAATTCTTTTTAAATTTTATTATTATTTTATATGAGTTAAACAATTCAAGAAATTAATATATGTTGTTCTCCATAATTTATATTTAAATCAAAACCACTTGTGGTTAGTTTAGTCCAGAAGGGCTGTTATTCTATCTACTCCTTATGAAGTAGGTTTTCATTGTTTTCTCATTTGGAGTCCACCACTTGGAGTATTTGTTGTTTTCAAGTAAAGGCTTGAATTTTCACCATGGCGAATTTGTCCCATTTTGTTTAATATTAGGAGATTTAACATGAAGATATCCATTACCAGAAACTGTTCTACAAATACATTTAGTTTGGTAATCAGGTTTAATTCAAGCTTCAGTCCATAGGAGAGCAATGTTCCACCAACAAATGCAGCACAGAGGTGTTTGCTGTTCTTCACATTTTTTCATAAACTTTGCAAAGAAAAAATCTCCAAAGGGTCTGAATTTCTATCCTGCTAAGCACAGAAAGGGCTGATGAGCCACTGCAAAGCTTTTACAAACTGATATGAACACGTCTGATGTGGGATTTGAGTTGGGGATGCATAGGCACAGGCACACTCAAAGCATATCCTGGAGTTTCTGGCTGCAGTCTAGTTGCAAGGATCTTAAAACAAGTTTCCCTGGGGCTGCCAAGGGTTCCATCAGGGAGAAACATTTGCAATCATTAAAAAGAGAAAAACCCACTGAAAGCCAAGCCACTTCAAGCGCTCGGTGTTTTCAGGTTTGCCTCATTTTTATATCTAGTGAAGAATCATAATAATACCAGTGCATACAGATTCCCCCTCAGTTGCAAAACTTGCCCATAACACAGTGGGAGAGAGATTAGAAGTTTTTGGCCCCATTAGCACCTTCACATCTCACCACAGGAAAGTGATGCTCCAGTGCCGCCTCGTGGCTTCCTCCTCCACAGAGAGGGGTCATCCCAGCAAGATATGGTGCCACTGCTACCTTGTGTTTGCTTTGTGTATTGAACTATTCTTTTAAACTTGTTTTTAGTATCATAAACACAGAGCTCTGGAAATGGGTTTGTGACTAGAGATAGTGCTTAGATCTGATGAACATCTCTGGCCCAGTTGGAGCTGCAGCTCTCTGTGCTGCATCGGGCGCCCCTGGATGGGATTAGGCACCTTTTCCGGTGAGATCCATTTTGACATGGTCACTAGGGTAAGTGCAAGCTCGTGTGTTCAGCTTTGCTTTCTCCTCTCTAGCCAGAGCACACTCCCCAGAACTGCCAGAAACCACCTCCATTCACTCAAGACTGATTCTTCTGCTAGGAATAGGCATCTGCAAAGGCCATGAGGGGAGGGAGAGACACAACCAGACACCTCTTGCACTAAGATGTGATATACCACCTTGCACAGTCATGCAGAAGCCATAACGAAGCCACAGTGCTGATGAACGGGGACAGGCAGCCAGAACAACCACCCCTACTCTCTCCTTAGACATGGCCAAATGATAGAAACTTTTTTTTCTTACAGTCTCCTCACAAAACACATTATTTTCCACAATTAGCTGAAACTGCAACAGCACACAACACCTCACACAGCCCCTGCTGGCTTAGCATAGCCCAGGGTAGATAGCTCCACCATGGGGCACTCTGCTGGAAATGGGGAGAGAAAGGGACACAGACCCTCTTTTTTTGAGAACTAACATGTTGAAGTCACGTCAAGGATCAGCTACAATCCTCTAAAACTTACCTTTCCTGAACTGGGACTGAATGAAGACTTCTGAGCATTTCAAACTGTGTGACACTTTGTCCTACTTCACTTCTACTTTTCCAGGTACTTGGCAGACCACCCCAAAGTACCCAGACTCCCAGTACAAATCCAGGAAATATTAAACATTTCAGAAATAAAGGACAAAAGGTCAGACTTGATGTTATTCAGACTAAAGGAAACTTTTTAAAGAGGAACCAGAGAGGTGGTAAGTACCTTATCCCTGGAAACAAACATTCTAAATTTGGAACTGTTTGTGTATGTTGTGTCATTATGAGTGTTATAACCAGCCTTTTTAAAAATGAACTCGGAAAAAACATCATTCTTTGATAATGTCTGCTGCAAAGATGAGTTTGAGAAAAACTGCTGCGATAAGCACTTTCAGGGATTTAATTGCCTGCTCTGGCAGTCAATCTAAAGTCTTGATTTAATTTCTTGCATTTTGACAAGGTTATAATTAGCGTGAAACTTGTGAAGATCTGCAAAGCTGAGGTAAGCAAGTTGTTTGTAGCTGGGACCACAGTTTTGCTGGGTATCTCATTCCAAATCCTCCCAAGGACCTTGCCTATACAGAGTCTTATGCTAATTTTCCCTGTGATAAAAATAAATTACAAAGACCTAGCATCAACTAGTCAGTAAAATATCTAGGTTTTTCTTTCCAGTTTTCAGCTTTGAAAAGTGTCCTTCTAACTTCCAATGCAGATATAGCTTGATTTTAGATCCCAAGATGATAAAAACCTCTCCTTCTCCATTACTATCCACCAGCATTTGTAACCTGCTTGTCTAGCCCCAAACTCTGCACATGTATTGTATTTTGGACCTGTGAATTTCTCTACAACTAATTTCCTGCAGTCTCAGACAGACTCTACGACATGGAATTTGCTTAAAACTCAAGTGGATATGTTTTATGTCAATATGTTTACACATCAAATAAAACTGAAATGCTACCTTACTTTGGAAATATATTCCAACTCAATTTACCAGGGAAATGTCGTGGGTAAATATCACAGCCCAGCCTCTACACAAATATACTTTATTCCTTCCGTGATGTGTTTAAGATTGAACATTCTTTTGGGAAATGGTATTTCTGGAGACACTCAGTGTCTAGAAATTATGCTTCTTGTTAAGTAGTAGTTTATTTCTGCTATTCATCTTTGCATTTCTGTTTCAATAGGATGCACAATAGAATTATCTTCTCTGTGGTAATATTAGAAAAAGAAATCTGCATACCGAGTTTAAAAAGTACATTTTAAGTATAACAAAAATTATCCATGTAATGATATTAACAACACAAAACGTAATTGAAGAGATTATAAAGACATAAATGTATTTTTCTGTTTTATTCATAGTTTTAGTGTATTTTTATTGTTTGGTTACTTTGCCACAGTTTTAAAATGCCACCTGTGTCAGAGACCTTTCTCCAAGCAACATTTAAGAACCCTCTTTGTCATCCTGATCACAATAATTTCTATCTCAGTAAGTATCCTGAAACAGTGTGCTAGGATTATTCATGCAGTTCCATGGTGAAAAACAGGAATAAAAGTATCAAAACTCTTTTGATTTCTCTTCATGTTAACCCTGATGCTTCTAAACACTGTGAGTGAGGAATCTTCTTCTATTTAATCTCTTGGCAATATGAAAGACGAGGCTGAGAAGAACACTTCCTTGGGACTTATATATTTCTGTCACTTTATGTCACAACATTAAATTTATTTTAATTAGGGGGTGTTACATGTTTGAGTCTGCCTATAATAGCTAGGTTAAAACAAATGAAAAAGACATGAAAGACACAAATTCTAAAGCATTAGATATTTTTATAGCTAATGAGATCACTCTATTAAACTAGAAAATATAATCTATTGCATTAGAAAAGATAAACACAGCTGCTTTATTAAAAAAAAAAAATTCTTTTAGTCCACATTAATCTGTTATAAAACCAAGTCATGTTGGTTAAAGGTAGACAGAAAAGTTTATTCCCCCTCAGAGTTTCCCTGAAGAATTTCCTCCAAAGTTTTTGGCAGAGAAGACACATAAACTCACACAGGCACATAACATGCTCTAGTGTAGTAGATTCCATGCTGTTGCTATTCCTTGTGAATGGCATGAAGAAATTTCAATACACTGGCTATATTGCTAAGGCAGGAGATACCTTTAGCTGCTGAACAACACAGTCCTGGAGTTTTACCCTCTCATGGCAGCAGTGTGTACTGCTCTTTTGTGAGCAGAGAGTACTGCATGATGCCATTCAGTGCATGTTACATTCTGTTAAAGGCCTACAGAGTTGGCAATTCTTGACTTACAGTGGCTCCTTCTATCGTCCCATAGCAGGGACCAAAGGGAAAGGCAGAAAGACATCTGCCCACTGCTGGCTTTTAACTCAGACAAACTGAAAGGGGTTACATAATCACACAGTCACCTTTACTTCTATCTCACAGAAGGGAGAGACATCTGTTTCCTTAGGACTGTCTTTATCCCCAGATAAGAAAAAATTCTTTTAAAATAAAAAGCTAAACAAGGAATGCCAAACAAAACCCCTACAAAACTCAAAACCAATACAAAACAAAACAAACAAACCCTTCTTCTTTTGTTGTTGACAATGTAACAGAGTGAAAGACAGAACAAAAGTAAGGAATGGGGAACTACTCCAGGTTAGATTTTGTCCTTCATTTAGTGTCTGAAAGAATCAACTCACAATTTGTCTGTGGAATAAAAAAATGCTGAGTAAAAATTTTAAACTAACTACTACTCAGGCCATAATCCTTATGGCTTGATGTAACATTACATTGAAAAAAGACACCATTTTTAATTCAGAAAAAGGATACAGAAATATATTTTCCATTTAATATTCTATCAGCTCTTGCTTAATTCTATATTTCATAATTTATTTTCCCCTCAGGAATATTATTTTCTTCATAAGGAAGGGAATTAACTCTTCACCTGGACAAATAAATTTCATGTCTGTGTATGCACTTGAGATTTTTATACTGCTAAATGAGCCATTGAACAGTTTTAAAACAACTCAATTAGCATATTTTGTTTATTAAATTTCCTTTTAAAATTTTTTTTTGCTTTATGAATCTGCGACCTGTACACCACTTGTTTATAGTGAGGGATTTCAACATAAACAAAAGGTGACTCTAGTCTTTCATCCTTCAGTTTAATCTCTCTCCTCAACAATTTTGCATCAAAGTGCTAATAAAATCTCTCTGCTCTTCATCACAAGCTCAAATACACAGAGCTCTCTTTCTGCTTAATCACGTTGTTTATTGTTTTAAAGCAGAATATTTACGTTATATGAGGCCTATTAATCTGTGAAATCATTCTTCTGTTCCACTGCAAACTTCCCTGAACTGTCATCTGTACGCATTTTTAGAAGCGTGAGAAGCATGGTGTGATACATGTCTCTTTCATAACTGCCTGAAGAGAACTTGGTGCATAGGTGCAGCACGGGCAGAGCTATAAATGCCACCCAGCTCTGTTACCCTGGCATTGTTAACACTGTTAGCACTGTTGCCTAAACATGTCCTCTAGCTAATCTGCCCCAGTCTTGTTCCATATCTCAAAACAGATCAAGGACTTTAGGTTAAGCTAAGAAAACACCAAACCTTTGCTTCCAGGCATAACATTTCCCACCCAACAGTGCCTACACTTTTCGAGGTCTGGAATAGGTACAATTCACTCAGTTTGATGCATTTCATTGATTTTACAGGCATATGACGTTTCTTTTAGGTGCACTACAGCTTGAGACACAGACCTCCATCATACTGTGTGCTCTAAGACATGGCACAAATGGAGGTTGGTGCTGTCAAGGAAAGAACACTTTATTTATCTTTCAGAATAGCTAATGCATTCTGTCAAGGAAACTTAGAGCTATTCCATTCATGATGTTTTACTCTTAGGAAAGATTCTCCTGCAACTTGAATTTTAAAATTGAACTGACCCATTTAGGTTTAATTTGTTGATAAGTTCTCAGTGGAAGCATTTTCTTTGAAGTTTCCATTGATTTCTACATTTAAGTTTCCAGTAACTGTAAAATTTAAGTTCCATGTATGCATATTCTGTCAAGATGTACATTTTGGTTAAAAAAAAAAACTAATAACTGTGTCATGTTTCTTACTTGCTATATGACCTCTATGACTCCCACAGACACATTAGTTTCTCTGCATTTTATCCAAAGGAAATAAAAATAGACCTAGTCTCTCACAGGCATGAATCAGTGCAGAGCCTCCTCCAAAGTCTAGGCAGGATGACATGCAAGATCCGCAGTGGATGTCACCTCCGTCTGCAGAGACACAGAAATAACAGCTTTGGTAGAAAGCCAAGACAGCTGCTCACTAAGCAAAACCTGACAATTCTATTGTTTCATTATTTTCTCACTTCTTTCCTTCAACCCCCATCTTTCACTGTCTTGTGATTCCCAAGACTATTAACTACTGAGATTGGATATTACTGCATTTTTACTACATTTGTACAATAAATTCTTCTGTAAAGGAAAGTGTTTGAAGTGTTTCAGTCTAAAGCACATGAAAAAGATGTGCAATAACTGAAGCACCAGAAAGTACATATGCTTCCTCCAGAAAACACAACTGTTTAACCATCCATGCAACTCCTGTGATATGGGGCACCACACAACTTAGGGAAAATTTTCTTGAAGTGACATCCAAGTCCCTGAGATTTCAAATCAGAAATATGTTGCTTTCATGGCAGTTTTCTTCGTAGCAGACCACTATTAGGAGATGTCCCTGGCATGTATTATTCTGAAGATTCACCTTAAGCATCGTCCATCCCTTGTGAGCTGGTACATGAAAATTTATGCTTCTTAAAGGAGGCAAATCACACCAACAATCTTCCAAAATACCTTTCTCAGACTGGCTCTCAGGAGTAGTGGGATGGTAGAGACTGAGCTGTAATATGGCACTCAGTCTCTACCAAGCTGGGAGAACTTCCCAGCTTCCTGCTGTCACCTGTCTCCAGCTGATCCATGTCCCAGCAGTGCTGGCAGGAGTTTACCTATTCTGTGTTTGGAAATTACACACAGCTCTGGATGACACCCACTGCCAGTCATGCCCTCCCCACACCAGCATTCCCAGGCACAAGCTGGCTGGGGAAGAAGCCTGTTATCTTCCAAATGACAGATAAAGAAGTGCATGGCATTGCACTGAATAGTGGGAGGTTTCTTTTCTTTTGTTTATTCTTTTTTAACCTGGCAAAGAAAAGTGAACATGAAGAAATCAGCTGTGTAGTTCAGGCACTCATGGAGCATCATAGACAGCTCAGACATGGAAAAATTCAAAGCAGATATGAGTAGGTTACTAGGACCATTTTTTAAGATGGCAGAAATACATGTTTACCCTATTTAGAGTTTAATCAGTGGCTTAAGCAGTCACAGATTTTCAATAGGAGTTGACCATATTTAGTTTTAATTTTGCATCTTTCAATTATTTCTTTGTAAAGCAAGATGTCTTTTGCCATATGTTAAAGTTTTTCCTCCATGCCACTGTTTCCCTTGACGTTTACCTGCCCAACAGATCTCAAAAACTCTCTGGAAACAGACTGGCTTGCTTTGGGGCATTTGGAGCTCCTTACTCCTGACCCTCTCACAATAAGTCCTTTCCATAGGTTAGGTAAGGCTCTGCTTCTTTGCCACTGCCTTTTGCAGATGGGCTCATAATGGTACACTGGAACAAATTTCAGGATACCTAAGGAAACAAAATTATCAATTTTACCGGCTAAATTTTGCATGGGCATCTGAGCTGTCCATGCAGAAGAGATTAAAAAAAAATCTGAGAAAGAGATAGGGCAGAGGGCTGGGGGAAGGGAGTACTATTGTGGCTACTCTGTAAGATATTATTGCTTGGGAATGGGAGACTCAGTTCTTCCACTCTTTTGATTCTGGGAATCACAGTTGTTTTTCTTTGTCATACCTCCTCTTACTATTGTCCTTTCTAGTCTTGGCACTTCAGAAAGCTGTTGCCAAGCTGATGTCTTATTTTGTAATACTTCAGCAAAAGTAGGCAGTTGTAGAACTGACTCTGACAATGATCTGTTAAATGTCTGGCAGCCCAGAAGGGATTGTTCAGCTTTGGAAGGCATAATTAATACTACTCCAAGTGTGTGGGAGGTGTTTTACCTTCATGAATATATTATGACATATTTTCACATTCAAACTTATATTATCAGTTTCTGTCTATTGGTGATGTTTCCATCAAGTATTTCCCATCAGAACACATGCAAAATAAGTAATTCCCTTTTACTGATTTTACAGCAACCTTTTTAGTTCCCCTTCTTTCACCACAGTTTATAATCATCTCATCTTTTTCCCATCATATGACAATCTTCCAAGGAAGCTCTGAAATTAGACTGGATAAAATAAACATGTAATTCAATATAGAATAAACGTCACAGTATTTATAAGAGTGTTAGTCTATACCAGTCTCTATTTACAGAGTTTTCCTCTGCTTCATATCCTCATTTTCATATATTTGCCTTGTTTAGGCTTTTGGGGTTCCAATTCTGATCTGAAAGAACAATATATTGTCAAATCTGTGATGTCTCATTCTTACAGTTAATTATACAGACAGACATCTGTGGATTTTGTACTCCTGAAATAGTGTAGGAATCATGTGGCAGAGGTGAAAACAGAAATATAAATAGAGAAAAAAGGTAAGGATTAAAAACTCATACAGTGAAATCAAGGCAATGGATCAGGTTCATTCCTCAATATGAAGAAAGGTTTTCAAGATTGACAAAATACGGGGAAGTAACGAGAAAGTATTCGTTTTATAAGTTCTTTGCCTTTTTAAATCATTCAGTGAATATAGTCTAATGAAAACAGAGAACCAAAAATCACACTTTTCAAAGACCTTAACTTAGTACTCAGATTGCAAGTAAATCAGAAAGACATAAAATGTTTTTCAGAATGTGACAAGGATTTTCCTGAATCTTTTGCAGATGTTTATCCCTGTTGCCAGGTTTAGGTCTATAAAGTCTAACAGAAAAATATCATGCCTTGCTTTTGTAGTTACACTGGCTTTAATTCATCCAACTTCCTGAAGCACTGTGCTAGAAGAGAGAGTGGAGGAGAGCACCAAGGCTTGTAAGACACCTCAGCTTGGTGACTGAAGATCACAGAAGAAAACAGGAGTCACTGTACTGTGTCAGAGTGAACGTGACAACTTGGCTTTGGCTTTTATGCTCACAGTTTTTCGTCTGTGCCTGCCTCTTCCCATTTACCTCATCCCACAGCTATTCCCAAACTTACGCTCATCACAGTTGAGATCTGAGCATTGCCTCTTCCCTGTCAGTCAAAGCTAATCTCAGTCTTGTTCTTATGCTGAAAGTAACAGATCTGTTGATCTCTACTGCTGCATGCTACAGCCTCAAGCCACCCTGCGACCTGCTTTATACCAATCTAATGTAATCCTCAAAAAAACCAACTCCTTTTGCAAATTCCTGTTCTCCTGCTCATGTGATTGCTAATCCAAAATCCAAGAATGTTTCTGCTGCCTGTCAAACCTCTGTACTGTTTGATGTGATTTCTGTTCTGACCTGCCAGTGAGGTTAGTCCTGGACTAGAAAAGATTTAACTCCTTGGCAAATGGTAGTTACATGGTGGTACTGGAGTGAAGTCATACTGAGGAGGGGAGACTGTGCTTATGGAAAAATTCTGGAGGAGCATGAATTAGCTTTAGGCTACTTGTTTCTGTAGAAAATTGTGTATTACTCTTTTGATACATGAAACAAAAGCACAAATACATTTATATTTAGAACTTAGTGAAGTGGTTGAGTGTCATTGGTGAGTACTTCTCTCACCACTGTGTTTTGAGCAGTTCCTGAATTCCTCTTCAAAACAGAAGGTTGTCTGTCATAGGCCAGTGCAACTACCCTGACCAGAATCTCTGCAGATAGTTCTGCAGCAATGTCAGAACTCAGCTCCATCCATAGCAGCATGAAACTAGAGTGACAAACATTTTATGGCATCGAGTCTTCCCTCACTCTCCATGACACATTTCTCTCTTCTACTCTCCAAAAGCTTCCACCACCTCTATCCCTCTCCACCTGTCTCCACATTATTTCTGTTCATGTCATTCAAAAAATTAGTTCAAGTGTTATCTCTATAATGCTTACCCTGAGACTGACTTCTTTACTCCAGATTTGTCTTCTCATATGTCAAGAAAAAACTTTTTTTTTTTTCTGACATCCTTTCATGCTTTTGAAGGGAATTCAGAAGGCAATAAAGAAAGGTGGACTTTCATGGCGTTTGGTTTCTCTTATTAAAGTCTCTGTGTCTTCTTGTGTGACCCGGGATTGTTGGGTTCATCACGTCATCCCATGGCATCCTCAGCTTCAGCTTTGGCACAGTTCCAGAATTGTTCAGGTACCTTTAAGAGAATGAGGAAGCTGAGGAGGGCAGGCAAGAGGCAAAGGTTTTGATTAGATAAAATCAGTTCATACATGAGCTGGAGGCCTTCTTTAGATATATCACACAATACAGCAGTTACTCCTTTCTAAATGAAAGCTCATGTTCATATTGGAGCGATTTGTATGGTATATATCTGTCCTTTTGTTTTACTGAACACATATTTTGGTTTAAATATTAAAATATATTCTTAGTTTTCTAGTCTGTTATGTTTTATAGTTAACGTAAGTGATGCTGCCCATAATTTCAGGGTCTTCTTTGAGACATGTAGAAGTTACAGGCTTTCTCTGGCTTGATGATCTGCATTTAAAATGCTCCATTTAAGTTTTTCTCTCTGTTATGTTTATGTTTATTAATACTAAATTAATAATATCTGTTAATAATAATAATAATATAATTTGACATTTAAATATTTTCTCTATTATTAGTGTGCTCCTCCCTTTGTTGAAAGTTGTAATTGAGTCAATGATTTCAACAGAGACCAAGCTTTTTTTCTGGTAGTATGTTCATTACAAATGGTTAATTACCCTGAATATATTCACAAAAAAGTGAAGCAAAAACAGACCTGGCTGATGGAGAAGTACAGTAAAGACTCTTTTAATACTGCTTTGTATTGTTGATGTTGAAGACCACATAGATAATTTGTTTTCTTTCTGTTAGATGTCTGCAATTACAGCCACACATTTCTTAGCACGCCCAGATTTCACAAGTTGTCTGCCTGCCTTATCATTCCATCACCAGCTCCTTGCTGCTGCACTGCTATGCTGAACCTTGACCTTTAGAGATTATCTCACTCTAGAGAAAGGGGTAAAGGGTAGTTTGGTCTCCCACTCCTTTTGATCTAATCTTTTCTTCTCAGACTTTCAGGTGGATTACCAGAAAATGTAGAGTCTGCAACTATTGTGGTGACTTTTCTGTATTTTATATTTGTTCTTTCCTCCAACAGAAGAGTATGTAAACGATACCTTCTGGAATGTGAAACAGTATTATTTGATTGCAACTGGTGATATGAAACAAGAATATAGTTGGCTGTTCTGGAAGCTAAATCATTCGTTCAGCTGATGGCAAAACTACGAGGGCACTACTGTAGACTCTGAGCATACATAGTCAAAAGATGCCAGCACGACTGAGAACTTTAAATTCAACAAAATTTCTTTGAAAGAATTGTGCAGATAACTAAAAGTCTTTTATTTCTCTGCCTTATGTCTAACATTGCCATCCATTCAGATACCAGTTATTCCCTTCTGAGCACCATGGCACACACTTTGATGTTCTGAGATACTGAATAAAAGGATTGTAGTTACCACCAGCAGTGGCAAATACTTTAATGTAATGTTTTTGCCCAAACCTGCACAAAGTCCTAACAGAGTAGCACAAAAGTAAATTAATTTAAAAACTAACATTCTTTAATGTTTTTAATGCCTTCAATGTAATTAAAGTCTTCAAAGCTGTCTGAAACTCTTTGGATTCCAACTGTATATAAGACAGGAAAATTAGACTTTGTAGTTCTGAATGACTTTTAAATAAGCATTGTGGGTCCTATCTATATGCATTGATGTAAGTGCAGAGATATTTCCTGGATTTAAAGAGAAACCATACCAAACTCTGACTGGTAGAATGAAAGTATATGCAGTTTTGCCACTTCCCTGGAACACTACATTTAAGTTTTTCCGAATTTTCTTCACCAAACGGATAGTTTTACTTTTTTTTTTCTTTTTTTTTCACTTTCTTTTTTAACTGCTACTAGGGTTACAAAGATGCAAAAAAGAGTAGAGTTTCAATAGGAAGGAAGAAGGCAATCGGTTATATGATCATATGGGATATCAGTAGCAGAACCCAAGGCAAGGCCTACAGGCTCCAACCCCACAGTGCACGAACCAGCCCCGTGTTGGATCTGTGATCTCCTTTCTGTGCAGTTTCTCAAACAGCAAGAGCACAAGACGTTCTCAAGCTCATATGTATTCCAATGCCTATTTATGTCTCCTGGAGATCCTCAAACTGATGTATGATCTTCCTAAACCTAGTAGAATATTATTCAGTACTGTCCTACCCCAATACTTGCACATGCAGTTCACCTTTGCACCCACTTCTGTTCAACCACTCCCATCCCATTTTTTACCTTGTGCTGTAGGTTGAAATGCTATGGGTTTGAAAGTTATGAAGCACCAAACACATCCTGTTGGCTATTTGTCCTTTTAATCCAGGTTCAGAATTGATTATCTCAGTCTGACCTCAATAAGATCCCTGCAGCTGTGAGCCATAGCAGCAGATAATGGAGATGACTAACTCCCAGTTTCTCAGGTGACTTTTCATATATCATAAGCAGACAGCACAGTTTATCACATCTATTAACCTACATTGCATTTTGTTCAACAGTTTAATTATGAAAGAACAAAACATGTTTTTAGGAGGTGTGTGGGCCTTTAAGTATTTGCCACTTAATTACAATCTGCATGTACCATATTGTGGCATGAATTCAAACATCTGCTCTGTGTTCTAGGTGTTCTGGAAATTGTGTATTTTTAGATTATATTTTCATCCACTTAAGTTAAAGCAATGTCATGTTAGGACTCACATGCTTCACATGGTTCCTAGACTTTCAGCTTTCTGTCAGGACAAACACACGTCCTCAGGATCAAGGCGTGGGAAATTAACCTTTTGTTGAACACACACTTCCCTTTAATAAGGCTTTGAACCAGCTGACTTGACAAAGCTAATTGTTAAATTTCTTCCCCACAAATAAAACATTTTGCATTTTACTTTAGCTACAGTATTGTCCAGTGAGTAGATGTGAATAGTTGTTATAATAAGCCATTATTTCTGCAGAGACTATTTGAAAATTATCTTGTGCAGAACACCAGAACAGAGTGCTGCATGTGCTTTGTTTTACTGAAGCTTTTAAGTTGCTCAGTGAACTGTGATCTTTAAAGAAGCCTGACTTTGATAGCTTTATGTCCTATCAGATTCTCATCAAAACCAGTGCTAGACAAGGATCCCATTACTGTTCAAAAGCTTTCTAATGAATTATAAGCAATACGAGACAACATGGCTGTGTCCCGCCACTTTTTCCTACTCTTCACAGCTCAGTCTTAATTCCTTCTCACAAAGCCCATGTGCAACTCCAAAGCCTTTAGTAAGGCAAGGGAACTCTAAAAGGCTACCACAGTCTTACAATCTCTTGCATTCACCCACAGTCTTAGAAAACTCAGCCTCTGGCCAATAATGATACCACTTTGTACTTGCATTTGCAAAATTGACATTGTAGTTATTTTGCAAGCTATGAAGTTCCTAATTACAACTGGACTTGCAGTGTGCTAAATTTGCTAGAAGGCAGCAGGATGAGATGGATTCTAGACCTGTCTTGCTGGATGACTGACTTGCAATGGCCTTAGATTAATTTGTCTGTAAAGTGCTATAAAGGTTTGAAAATAGTACCATGAATTACTAGGCATGAGTGTGTATGTATGTGTGAAAGGGGGTGGAAGGATATAAAACTCTTAGAACATATTTAAACTGCAAAGTTAAGAACAAAATCAAAATGGATGTGTCTGAAAAGAAAAAGACTTTAAAAAAAAAAACAGCAACAACCCAAAACATCAACAAGCCCTCAAAAATAAGTTTCTTTTTGGTCTTACATGGGTCTTTCAGGCAAGAAGGAAAGATCGTAACAATGCTTTGGAAAGTATTGTTACTTGAAAAAATCATAACAATAATCACAGAGAATTCATTGACAAGCAACTATGGCTTTGTGAAACAGGCCACTTTTCACTAATGGAAATCTGCTGTTTTGATTTATCATCATGTAAAGGACTCCCTCCAGCTCAAATACAGTAATTATCAAAAGTACAATCCTAAGATGGAGTTCCATAGTGTCTAGCGGGTGATAGTGCAGGGCCCAGGCATGGCTTTTCACTCTTTACCACTGTCAGTGGAAGTAAGAAACCAGATGTTGGGACAAGTATTCTCTAGTGTTCAGAAAAAGGGAAATTAGCACATCCGGCCACAACCAACACATTTTATTTGTCATTTCAGAAAACAGCTTTGCACTCTTGTTTGAGTTTTTTGATCTTTAGTGTCAGAGAGGCCTTCCAACAGATTCCCTCCAAGAAGTCTGTTCTCAAAAACCTTCAAAACAGTGCTGAAATAGTAGTTTAAAAATACTGAGCCTAGAAAGTCCTTTCTATGATAATCTAATATAGAGTCTTTCCAAGTCTCATCCTTGTCCAATTCAGTTGCAAATTTCACTATACTATAGAATTGCAATGGACTGAGTTATCAGTTACTTTACCCATTCCTCGCTCTAACACTCTCTCCAACAAGTTGAAATTATTTTTTATATATTTATTAAAAAAAATTATCTCAGGTGCACAAACTCCAGGCTCAGTGAGAAAGGAATACAGTGGTGTTAGCCAGGGGAGAGGCAGAGGTTTGAGAATATGTGATAAAGAGTGAAAATTTAGTGAGAATGAGGGTCTAGATTAAAACAAAACCCCAAAGATAGATGTCAAACTCAGTAGAACAAAAACAACTAGCTTGAATACATTATTGCAAGTGCAGTCCACTTTCTTATCTTTCTATCTCTTCGCTAAGCTGTATGGCTTCCTCTCTAATGGAATATTAATCTGGTTTAGTTGTAATTGACAAAACCAGTTGTTACTTAAATCACAGAAACTGAAGATAACTCTCAAAAAGGTTTGAACTTGGCCTTTTAATTATGACAATGAACTTGCACAGCTCTCCTTTCTGGTGGCTGCAATTATTATTCAACAAGATTATAAAAAAAAACCATTAACAGGCAACACATGCGCACCATCAACTATATGCACACTCACAGGTACAGCCTGAAGGTCACATGGAACATCATGTTTGTTCTTTTAATCCATATCTAAAGGGCTTGTAACTTGTTGGCTGCCCTAACAGCTGATCTAGCTGGGGTTGTGCTTTATTCCCATGTTGTCCAGTCTGCCTCATGGTGAAATCAACAGCATTGCCCAGCCAAACCTGAGGAGTGCTGGATACCAAAGATATATTCAGATAATTTTCTAAATTGCAAGAGTTCAGCACAGACACTCTGCCTCTTTGTTTTTAAATGTCATTTTTCCCAGTGAGAACATACTAAATGCTCTCTTAGCACTTATGAGATTTTTATGGCTTAAATTACTTATGCAGTAGACTCTGGACCTTAATACTTACTATTTAATAGTATGTATTTCTTTTATTTACTCCTTACCTTCTCATCGCTATGTGTTGGCAGTGACCACCTCCCAGCAGAGTGCTGTAGACATTCATTTTAGCCCACATATCTTACATCTATGTAATATATATATACGTACATATATTAAAAACCTACATTATTTGCACAACGTCTCATAGAATTAACTGCCTGAATAATTACAATATTGCATGTAGTCACTAAAGTTCAGTTTAAATCAGTTCCATCAACACACAATTTCTCTGGAATAACTGAAATATTAGTACAAAACCTGAAGTCTTTGAACAAATTTGTCAGCCTCTCCCATGCCTTGTGTCCAGTAAAAATTAATTTTGTTACTTTGAATGCTAATGTTCACCAATAGCCTTGGAAGACTAAAATTCGGATTGTTTACCATGGTCCAGATGTATTCCTGCAGACACACTCTTCAGTACTGCAGTCCAGAAGGTACTGAATAGTATCTTTCCCTGCTTTATGTATCTCCATGTATCTAGATACAAAAGAGATAAAAACAGTGGTGAAAACCTACTGTATGTCCAGAGCTCCAATCCTACTAATAATTTTTTGTTACATGTGTTAAAAATTCAGAAGTAGCTACACTTCGCTGCCGGGTTTCTGCTGCTTAAAAATAAAGAGCAATGGCAAGAGGCACAGGGAGGCAGAGAGGGAAGGAGGAAGTAAGGACTGTACTGTGGATCAGGATAGAAATTCCTGTGTTCAGTCTTCCTATTGGCAAGTAATTAGAGATGACTGGGAATATTTCCATGAAAGAAAATTTAAAATTTCCCCATATCAAGCATAAGAGACTTTGCTCAAATATGTTCATTAACTCATAGGTGATGGATTTTAGTAATGGAAAAACAGGCTATAAAATCTTTTGACACGTGCCAAAGAAGATATTTGAGTCTACCACCTGAAAGCATGCCTCATGGCACACAACTAGTGTGTGCTGTGAGGGAGGCTCTGTTCTTGTTCCAAAGTCCAGGGCTTAGGCTTACATATGCTGAAGATGTAGGAGTGAGGTAAGAGCAGAAGAGCAAACAAAATTCCCATAAAAGTTTATTACATATTCTGTTTTGGCTACAGTGAACTTTGGTAAAGGGTGACAGTAATTGTTAGTAATTGAAAGTAAGTGACCTGTTCCTTGGGCCGTGTTGTACTTTCACATTTGCTTGTCTCACTTTTACCTTCTCGTTCTCTGGAAATGCTCCAAGCAGAATGAATGATGTTCAGCACTTTTAAGAGTGATCTAGTGTGAGGACAGAAAGAATTAACTCGAGATGCTCCCTCAACTATGAAGAGAGAAAACCTGAAACAGAGGAGGGTTCTGGCAAATACAAAACATTAATACAATGCTACAAATTAGCATGATGGATTTTTGCAGAGCTGACACAGCACAGCAGTGGGATTGGGAAGGGCTGGCTGGGTGGGCAGTAGCACAGTGGAGCTGGGTGCTTGTACTGACAGAGAAACTTCGGCTAAAGAACATTTGTACCTCTCATATCAAAGTGCAAAAACCATCAGAACACAGAGATCTCCAGTCTGCTGCCAAGTAGTCCTTTCCAAAATCTCTTCTTTCAGCAGGAAGAAGTACGGCTAAATCTGCAGAGAATACAGATATATCTTATTTTATACTTATTTTTCCTAAGAACAAGTAAAAATCCCACAAAGCCTGAGATCCAAACCAACATTCCACTTTGAGAAAGTGGAATTTAACCTAGATTTTCTCTAGGATTAAGGGGGGATGTTGGTGATGTTTGAATCTAGATAGCTACAATTTACAGACAGATGAAAGCTAAGACACAGCTTAAAGGAGCAGATAACCACTATTTCTTTGATGTATTAAATTTGACCATGTCTACAGAACCAAATAATCTGCTATATTACACAGTTTTACAGCTTTATCTGAAATTATGACTACATTAACAAGGCACGATTTGGAAGCACTTTTAGACAACTGATGCAATTGGGAGGGGAAAAGCCAACCAAACAAACAGGTATACTTCAAACAAAACTGCAACATTCAATCTAGCACAGATTGAAAAAAATCCTTGCACTGACTTTAACTAAGTTATATTAATCAGCTAGAAAATCTGAAAGAGAAGATAATGAAATCTGTAGAGAACAGGGGCATTTAAGAGGAAATCAGAGAGGAGAAAGAGGAAAAAATAATGATCTTCAGTGGGACCTTGAAGTGTAGTGGGCAGACGGGTGATGGGGTGGCTACCATGTACCATAGGAGCAGTAAGGCTCCTCTGGGATTTTTAATCTGATCAAAATAATGATTTTTTCTTCCTAGATTCATCTATGGAAGTTGGCTCATGTTTCCCACCAGGAGAAGAAGCACTTGAGAGATGTGTTTTCTCTATGAAAAATCCAAGATTTTATGTCACAGTGTTTATACTGCATTAGTTATCTCAACTTTTCCTACTAGAGAAAAGCCTGATCAAATAAAATCGAATTCACTGATAAATGCTCTGTTTGTTAAAATAACGCTGAAATGAGTCAAGTATCAAAAGCAAGATGAAATTGGGTGATGCTGGGGATTGATGTGTCAATGCAGATGGTTAACTGTGTTACAGATGGATGGTTATTTCACGGTATCTCAGTGATATGATATCTCTGTCTACATGATACTCACTATTGGGTAAATACTGGCACAGAATTCACAGAGAGTACCCAACTAAGCTGATTAGAACTGAGTCTAGGCATGGCAGCACTTCACCAGGCTGAAGTGAACAGAGTTCTGCAGTAAAACCTGTGAAGCATTGCCTTGCTCAGTACACATTTGGGTGGAGAACTTTTTTCCCCCGCTTAACGTAATGTTAACAAAGAACATGATTTCCAAAAGTAGCTTGTAAGAGACAGTCCTCAGTGACCCTGCAGCAGAATAATAGGAGCCATATTTAGCTGCCGGTTCTTGAGTCACAGGGAAGTCACAGCAGAAGTGTTACAGAGATAACAATATGACTGTGCAGGGAAGGATGGAGTCGTCCCTCTTTCAGTAGTTTTGCAAGTTCCATTCAGGAAATAACTACTCTCTCAGATGAAACACCACCAGTTTTTGAACTACAAGTCCAGTTTCCCAATGCAGTGCCGGATATCCTATACAAAGATATCCTGTGGAAGCAGGATGAGCCTGGAAGAAACAGAGCAAACCTGAAGTCTGTTTGACTTCACCTTGGAGTTATCCTTTACAAAATATTGCAGTTCAGAGAATGTTTCTAATGTGCTGCATGGGAATAACCGGTTCTCTACAGCATAGTATTTAGGGAATGATCTAATTAACCTGAATGTAACAGAGAATATTTCTTCCAGTGTAACAGCAAGGATTTAGAAACCATTGCTACTTACCATCACCTTCACAAAGGAGTATATTTTTAACAGGTATTTAAACCTGTATACATAAACAGAACACACGTAGATCCAAGCTACTCACTTTCAGCAACTAAGTGATCTGAAAAAATGGTATTCCTGACATCCTAAAAATAAAAACTGGCATTTAACATTCCCTCCCTTTTTTTTCCCCCAGGAGATCATTATAGACTCAACATCTCCACACACTGGTAATTATAACTAGAGAAAAAATGTACCTTTCTCTCCCTTTCTTTTAATTTTTTTTTCCTAATCTGTTTTCAAATAGGTAGTAACATGTCACTATTATTCTTTTAATCACATAAATACTTGCTGTGTTATCCCATATTTTAAAGTGATTTTCCAGATGAGTGCCTTGGTAGCAAATCAACATCAGCAGGTTTCCTGTATGGAATCACTGTCATATATAAAATACAATAAAACCGCTGAAGTTTAAATAATGATAAAATTTGCTTAATGAAAGCAGATTAAGTGGATATTTTATTTCTTTTTTGAGGGACCTTTTTCAGCTTTAATTTGTGTAGAATTTTTTCTGTGAGAAAAACAATCCTGAAATAAAGCTATTATGTTCTTTCAAGGCCTCAGTCTGCTGTCATGGTGTCTACTTGAAAGTAAAGTACAGAGGAATTTTCTTCTAAAACTCCTGTTTGTCAAGTACTTTCATAATTACATTAACTCTTGTTTTCTATGAGTTGTTTTTTTTCTGACATCGAGTCTGCTCTGAAAAGCAGATAAGTAAAGTGGCTGAAAAGTGCCATCTGCTGCCTCCGGGGGAAATAACTGAACCTGAGCAGACACACCGTGACTGGAAGAGCAAAAGAAGTTCTGGCATCTTCCTTTTCAGGCCACTACAGGAAAGATTAGGAACTTGGGAGAAGAAAACAACATTTTCTCCCTTAATTATTAGAATCATAGAGTCGTTTAGGTTGGAAAAAGACCTTCAAGATCATCAAGTCCAACCTTTGACTGAACACCACCATGCCAACTAAAACACAGCACTGTCATATACAGTCATTCCTTGAACACTTCCAGGGGTGGTGACTCAGTGACCTCCCTGGCCAGCCAGGAGGAGCCAGATTTCAATGCTTGACAACCCTTTCCATGGAAAAATTCTCCCTCATGTCCAACGTGAACATCCCCTGGCACAGCCTGGCCATGTCCTCTTGTCCTGTTGCTATTAATCTGGGAGAAGAGGCCAAACCCCATCTGGCTACAACCACCTTTCAGGTACTTGTGGAGAATGACAAGGTCCCCCTGAGGTTTTTTCTTCAGGCTAAACACCCCCATCTCCCTCAGCAATTTCTCGTGTAACTTGTGCTCCAGACCCTTCACCGGCTCTGTTGCCCATCTCTGAATAGGTTCCATCACCTCAATGTAATTCCTGAAGTGAGGGGCCCAGAACTGAACACAGAATTCAAGGGGCAGCTTCATCAGTGTTGAGCACAGAGGGACAATCACTGCCCTGGTCCTGCTGGCCACACTCTTTCTGTCACAGGTCAGGATTCCATTGGCCTTCTTGGCCGTCTGGGCACACACTGGCTCAGGTTCAGCCACTGCTGACCAGCACCTCCAGGCCCTTTTCTGCTGGGCCATTTTCTAGCCACTCTTTCTCCAGCCTGTAGCATTGCTGAGGTTGTCATGACCCAGGACCCAGCAGCTGGCATTTTTGAACCTCATACAACTCGCCGCAGCCCATCGATCCACCCTTGTCCAGATCCCTCTGCAGTACCTTCCTGCCCTCGAGCAGATCAACACTTCTACCCAACTTGGCATCATCTACAAACTTACTGAGGGTGCACTTGATTCCCTCATCCAGATCATCATTAAAGATGTTAAATGGGACAGGCCTAAATGCCAAGCCCTGGCTTTGTAGCAGCAATAAGATATTTTGCCTTTGGAGAAATGTTCTTCAGCAGCACTGACCTTTCTTATCGTCAGGTACATCATGCCTACGGGTTGAAAAACAACTAATGGATGTATTTAGCTCCGTTTTGTATGTACACACATACCTAGATCATCCACTGTGTTTCTTTTTTGGCCTTGGCATACTGGAAATAATTTCATATGTACTTCCTTGGCACGGTTCAATTTAAATCAGTTGTCAAACTTTAAAATTATAGATCCAAAGCTGGTTTCTACATCTGTTTCCTTATTCTTGTTGCTCTCATACTCGTTACCTCTAATGACTTTCAGATCCCATTTCTACACAGCAGACAAAAAAGCTTATATCCCCTTAAACTCCAGAGGAATTATCCTGGTATGGCTGTCCCAGTTCCTTCAGAGAGTAGCTCTATTTGCAGTTGGTTTTGTTCCTCTATTCCTGCTACTGTACTGACATCCTAAATCTGTCTAAAAATGTTTTTCGTCTTAATCCAGGATGAACTGGCATCTCCTAAAATAGAAGATGTATTGCCTGCAAATTTTGTGAAGGCTGGGTGGCAGTGCACTAAACCACTGCAGTTTTACTGGTCTTTCCCAGCTCCTGGAAAGCTGGTCTTTCCAATTCCTAAGGATGATAATGAGAAGAGGAGGATGCAAAAGTAGAAACAGAGGCAATGTTTCTGGGAGTGGCATCGCTGCATGTCCTAGTAAAGGAACCTTAAGACTCCAAATTAGACACGAAAATGTTGAAACAGACTTAAATCCAAAATGTCTTGTACTTGTGCTTTATCAGAGATTTATTTTTAGTGGCTTTAAACATTCTAAGTCTTAAATGGATATGATTGACAGTTAGCTGCTGAAAGGAATGTATTTATTTATCATGGGACATGAAGGATCTGGAAAGGACTGATTGTATGGAACAAATTAAAAAGATTTCTTTTTTTCTCATTTGCAGAGAATAAACTGCTGCTTAGATTGTGCTCCAAAATTTGGTCACATTCAGAAGAAATGGATTACTTTTCTTATAGGAGCATATGTATACTCAGAAGGAGCATGGGAGGTCCCACATAATAAAAATTTGAAGTCTTGAATACATTGGGCAGGCAGTTCCAAAAAAATACGTATTTTTCTCATTTTACCCCACCATATGATATTTTACATACTTCACACACTGCATACTTTCTTGAAAATGGGCCAAATACAGAAACTAAAATAATGATGTTCTCCAAATTATATCTGTTATCTTTGTGAATCCCAGCTGAATTCAATCAAGTGTTCACATCCTGTAAAAGACAACACTACTTATACTGCACACAATGTGCCAAATAGTTCTTGTCATGGTGAAGGGACTTGAGGCATTGTTGTCAGTCAGTTCAGCTTATTTTTGATTCCACCACTGCTCCCCCATATTTTCTTATATGTTTTTATGTACTCAACATTTCTCTCAATAGCCTAGCCTGAAAAGTATATTTAATATGATTAAAGTATACAGCAGGGAGTAAACAACAACAAAAAAATTAATATTTCTACCTGTACAGTTTAACCTGAAAACAAGTTGAAGACCTTTTTCTTGTCTCAAGGAACTAAACTAAGAATGATGTCAACTGGCAGAGGATTTTTATTTGCTTTGTGGAAAAAGAAATATACTTTTTTAAATGATAAAAGATTTAGACGTCACTGAAATCACAACACGAACTACAAAACTCAATGACAGTGTAAAGCCATTTTTTTCTCTTATCTGCAGGGTGTTTGTTAGAGCTGTAAAACACTTTGCAGCTCTTTACACATGAAGAACTTTCTCCTGATAAGCCAAATCACTTATCTCTACAATCCTTTGCATAAAAGTTCCTAGCACGTTGATGGATATAGGAAATTGTTCATTACACTATTGGTGGGCACCAAAAAAAGTGATTAGTTTGTCAAAATTCATAAATGGACTACAAAAGAAACTACAAATCAGACAGTTGTACGAAAAAACCCCAAAACTATTTGGAAATACAATATTATTATCAATCCATTTCATAGTTTGGATTTGAGAATGAGATCACTGAAAATGCTGTCAGAGAGAGATTTGCAAGGAAGTCCATGAAATATGAAGTAGAATGAGACTTTTTTTGCTTAAAAATGCCATTCCTCACCACTGAGGGAAAGAATATTCACTTCACTTTCCGCAATGTCACAGTGGGTTGTTCTGGAAGCACTCAACACTAGGGCTGGGAACAACTGTGTCACAGCAGACAGGAACAAAAATATATTATTAGATCTTGGAGAACAGTGTACTTAATGACTGTCCTGTTGCCAGTTTCCAGGCCTAGCTTATGCAAGACCAAAATTAATCTTTGAAAGGCTCCATACTCCCTTTATTCAAAGGGACAAAAATATCTGGTCTGTTTCAATACGTATCTTCAAATGCTGTAGACCAACAAAGGCAAAAGTAACATAGCCCATAGTTTTGAAAACTCAGGACAATTATAAATAAACATTTCTAAAACCCATCATTTACTGCTGTAATATCACCACTGTCATTCTCTTCCCATGGTCAAAAACATACCACCCTTTGTCAGGTCTTTTCTCCTAGCATCTCAAAGGTTTTACAAGCTGCTTGAATCCTACAGTCTTTTGGCAAGATTAGGTTTGCAAATATGTTCAACTGGCTTCAGATAAAGGTACATGCTTCACATGCATGTGTCTGACTTCTTGAGTAAAATGAAGACATTAAATTTTTTAAAAAATGACCTCCCCACAGAAACAAACAAACAAAAACAAACCCCCTCAAAACAAAAAACCAACCTGACTGTGTTCCCCATATGATACATAATCCCACTGCTTTTCATCAGCTAACAAAAATTGAGAAATAAAAACCAGATTAAAGTCCCTAGCATTATTTCTTGACATCTTTTAAAAGCCAAAAGGAAATTACCATAGCTGAAAACTAGATTTGAAAGTCAGAGCCTTATCTGGTCAAAGACTGATCATTTTTAACACCTATACCCTGTATTAAAGCAATTCTTTGGAACAGTTTGAGTGACAGCCTTCGTTTGGTAAAGCTCAAAGACACAAAGATTTTAGATGTTCCTGCATTTTGCCTCATACACTATTGGGGTACACAACTAAGAATGACCTTTTTGCATCATTCTTCTATTTTCATCCTCAGGTAAAAAACAGGCAAAAAGAAAATTAGGTGGAAAAACATTTTAAGTGAAAGAGAACAACGATTGGGAAAAATTAGTATGAAATTACTGTAGAAGAGATCTCATGGTAAGCGAGATGTTCTTCCAACAACTCTGATGGAAAAGGAGAAAAATTATCTTCATGTTTCTGAAAAGCTGCTGAATGGTTTTGCACCACATGTTCCATGAGTATAAAAAAATCTCTTTTTCAAACTCTTCTAACATGTAACACTCTTCCCCCAGAGAAATCTGCTTCTGCTTTCCAAAAAGTATAAGTACTGAATTGAAATGTCATATTAAAAAGTTACTAAGGATTATTTTGAACATCCCAGCATGGAAAGCAATACTGCATTTATTGAGTCTATGTTCAACATAAAACAAAACCTGTTGAAAGCATATTTCAATGTTCACACTTGAAACTCCAGATCTGCCTCCTGAGAAGGCAGAAACATGAATAAAAATTTTTCAAGAATTTGTGGTAGGTAATCTTTTTGAACAAAAATATTACCTTTGGGTCTCATGGTCCCAAGACTGGAAAAGCAATAGGACTGTTTAGGGGTCCACCCTGGAACTCTGGCAATCAAAGGGGTTGTGCAATGTCATAGTGGTAGCAAGAAGGAGCTGTTAATCTGAACACACTCTTGTTTCTGTTGCTAAAGAAGGCAAAACACCCTGAGAGGTTCAACCAAGGCACACCGACAGCAGCAAAGCTTCAGGTAGTTTTGTGAGTCTCCTAGGAAGAAAGGACCAAGAACAGAAGATGAAGAGAATGTCACAGCAAAAATATGAGTAGAAAAAAGGAAAATTCTGAAAGAAAAAACAATTCAAAACTAGCAACATGATTAGTCCTATCCTTTCCTATCCATGCCTGAATCTTAGACCTCACATTTTTATTCTTATTTTCTTTTATAGACACACATATCATGTTGATTATGTCCCATGGTAGGTGATGCACCACAAATCTACCCAGTTTCTAACCAGCTTCAGCCATGAGCTTCTGCTTCTCCACAGGCATTGGTGGTGTGTCACAGTAACCTTGGCTACAGGGCAGCTATTGATTCAAAATACAAATACAGTGTGAGAGAATTTCACAGCACAACAGGGTTATTGTGACTGGTGTGAACAGCCCCTGTTTCAGCAGCAAATGCAGAACCCAAGTTTCTGAGCACCTTGTTAGATGTTTTGCATGGCATTCTGATTTCTTCTTGTGCTTGTCCAGGAACTCATGACTAAGATACAAAAACCAGAATGTACATGCAACATACAATTTTATTAATGTGTACCAAGCATAGTTCTACAAAAGTGTACCATCAGAATCATGTCCTTTTTTTCTGTGATGAAGAAAATGAATGGTATAAAAGTCACAAGAACAACAATAAAAAACAACGACAACAATGACAACAACAACAGAAAAAAACCAAAAGAAAACAAAATTTTGTCACCAGTACCACCGCTGCAGTTGTTGCCCAACATGGACAGAACTTCTTAGCACTATATTCTGTAATTTGGCTCATCCCACCTACTGCCATCATGAATGATGGTCAAGAATTTTTCTCCAAGATTTTTTTTATTTCATTTTACCTTCATTGCGATAATAGCTCGCACTGGGACTGGGACTCTGCGCTGCTGATTCAAGACAGGGCTCTGAGCTAAAAATTTTTTCAGATGAATTATTTCTTTTGAACAAAAAATTATCTGGACACAAGCTGTTCTGCAGAATACCCATGATTTTTAAAATATTATTAAATACCGTTATTTAGTTATCTTTCTACCTTTTTTCACTACCATTCAGTCAAAGCTAAAGCACTCTACCTAAGTTTGAAGTATGAGCAAAAAGGCAGAGCAGCATTGAGTCATGCCCATGGGAGTCTGTGTCCTCCCCTTCTTGCAATCCCTTCCAGGCAGGAGCAGCTTTTCCCTGGGAGGTCCTCCCAGGTTCTCTCAGTCTGTCCATACAAAGGGACACAGGCTGGCTGCCTTTCCAGCCAGACACCTGAGGTAGCAGCAGTGGCAGTGCAAGAGGTGCAGCATCCAGGAGGATTTGGGCATGTGCACCTGTGTGTTTTATCTTCCTCCTTAAGCAATAGAGTCACAGAATGGTTTCGGTTGGAAGGGATCTTAGAGATCATCTAGTTCTACCCCCAAACACCATGGCAGGGACCTTTCCCAATAGACATGGTTTCTCTAAGCGCCATCCAGCCTGGTCTTGAACTCTTCCAGGTATGGATCAACAAGACTCAGGAACTGAATTTTCATTAATTTTCCTTTCATGATGTAGCACTCATGGTTTGGGCACAATTTTTCAATAAATTGTACAGATGAAAGGGTAGTCACAATATTACGTTTAAAAAATCATACTCTTCCTCACACTTGATTCCCGGTATTCTATTCTCGCAAAAAGTTAAAAGCTGATATGAACCCTTTCAAATCTCTGTGAATTCTTCCTAAATTCTGAGGAAATCCTAGTCTTAATAAATGTACATTTTGAAATATTACAGCAAAATTTTTTCCTTTCTAAAAATTTAATTTCTTCTGGTGAGTGATTGTATTATTAACTAGGAAAGAGAAAACTGAGTAAATATATGCTATTTGAAATTTTAAGAATTTAATATGACATATTGGACATCCTTGTGATAGTTAAAGAAAGTGGTTTTTTCTCTTTTGAATAAATGAGAACACAGACTCTGTGATCTTATTTGTATTATAAGAGCTCCATATTATGTGTGTAAAATAAGTTTCACAGGAAGGAATGCATGTTTAATTAGCTACTTTATTAAGTAAATTGCAATTTGTGGAAATTACATGTTAAAATATTAGTAGTACATGCTAAAACTTCAATTACTTGCTCACCCTTTTTTTTTTTTTTTAGTGCAGTGAAACATAAAACCACAGGATAAACTTACATTCCCACCTCTTCCCTTCTTACTGGATCCCTTCTATGTGCTCCTTTGCTTAACAGTGTGAAGTCAGAACTGGAAGATGTACACTTACAGAATAAAATTTATTTGTAGCAGATATGTTAGCGAGCCTTGGAATGCATGCTGGGATCATGCATAAAGCTTCCATAAAGTCAAAAAGAGAAGTGTCACTGCACACTCCATGATTTCACACTAAGCCCAGGCATCTGGCTGGACTTCTGTAGGAGGGGAGGTCGAGGCAAATTCTCAGTCTTTTTCTTCCTTTCCCATATATTTTATGCTTTAGATTCACTAAATGAATTTGATTTTAAGGATCACTATGCTGCCCTTCCCACAGCAGCAAATCTTGGTTCTGGCTTTGTACTATGAATATGAACAGAGTTTCTAGCCCTGCAAGAGGAGAGAAACAGTTCCTAAAGAATCCAGAATTACTAATATCAAATAAAACCACTGATCCAAGCCCCACAAACACTTCAGAAATCTTTAGTCAGTTTGCATCTGAACAGGAGAAATTTAAATGAGTTTAGGCTTAAAAAATACTCTGAATGCTCACTCACTCTGTCAATTCTGTCAGTTAATCCAGTTACACAAATTTGAATGATAAAAGTGTTCAGACATCGTAGCTGAGGTTTGAAAATATTTTCAGCAGTAGGCTTATTTTATTTCACTTTCAATTCATGTTTAGTTGATTTGTTTCACTGTGAAAAGGACACTACACCAAATGTTGAACATGTATGAACATACTATATTCTAAAAGGAAATAATATAATTACTGAATAACAAGTAATGAATAAATCAATAAAAATGTTATGAATGCACTGAAAATCCTAACTTTAAACATCTATTTCCACAGCAAAATAATGTTTCCTGTCAAGAAAATGCCACTGAGAAGGTCTTCAACTCTTATACAAACTTAACCACAAAGTATTTTCTAAAGAAATCTGGAAGTTGCAGTAATGTTTCCATAATAGGAAAGTATAACCTACTCTGTTCAGAGAAGTATGGGAAATAACCAGCAGCATGAAACTGGAGCTGGGATTATGCCAAGTTATTTTGTTGCAGTAACATGAGTATGCCCCAAAGCCTACTCTGTAAAAGAAGCACTTTTATTACAGTAAATGTAAACATAATGTAGGAGGTGAAAGAATTTTGATAAAATTATTTTTATAAAAATTATTTGGATATGGATTTTGATTTTCATGCACATTTGGGAATTGACAGTGTCCACGTGCAAGCTTCAGTGGTTCTGCACATCTGTGCTCTCTGCCTTGAGGCATAAATTGTAATATGGAACCCTCAGGTACAATTACTAAACCTATTGCCTACATTGGGGGCTTTGCTCTATTGAAAGTGACTTATTTTCACTTGGAACTGCATGATCAGGCAAGCAACAACATACAACCATCTTAATGGAAAATATTTTAGGAAATATGAATTAAAATGGAAGACTAAATGATTAAAAGGACTGATAGATAACATAATATATTTTAAAAATCACGTGTTCAAAAGTCAGTCAAGAATTTTACCATCAGTCTTCACAGTTTCAAACTTGTTTACTCTAAACTACATTAGTAGTGAAAACCAATAAATATTAAATATATGCATATGTCTAGGCATCACTTTGAAAAGCCAGATACTCACAGCACAATGTAAGTGCAACACCATGCTGTACACAGGGAAATCAGGCAAACATCTTGGTAAGGATTTTGTATTCTGCAATGTGTCTGCGCTTCTGTTCTAAAACTTATGTTGAAATTCCAGTTCTGATTCAGGCAATCAGCTTCTTTTCAAAGTAGGACATGCACAGTGCAGTGCGATAACTCTCCGTGAGGACTTTGTAATTCACAAACTTAAAAATCTTTAATTTTAAAAGATCCTGCAAATACATTTATGTTTTGAACTTTTTTCCATCCCCAGGTGATACTCTGCCTTGCTTATCTCATGTACCATGTCTCAGATACAGTTTTTAAACACTTGTAATCTGGATTTTTTTTCCAAATATTTAAAAAATCGGAAGTATTTTGTTTTCTTCAGAGCTGGGATCACTGGTGTTCTGCACAACACCATATTTAGTAGTTTTATCTCACTTTTGTTAGAAGAGCACTTTTATAAAATTGAGTTTGTACACCAGGCAGCAACTGGAATCAGTGTATCATGAATCCTAAATAGTTTAACAATTCACAAGTTGGACTAGAGATGTTGTAATTATTTTATTGTCATGTCTGCTTTCTCTTCACACTTTTAGGATAAGTCAGCTATTAATATTAGCATTAATATTCTTAAATGAGGGTAATGTATCAAAAATGTATAGATGTTCATGTCCCTAAACCTGTGTGTTTTGCTTGTAAAAAGAATAGCACTCAATTGTGATAATAGTGAACTTTATTCATCCAAATGCAAGAAAATTATTTTGAGAAGTTACTCAAAAGGTCTGTCGCTGTGTCCTTCATATTAATCACAAAGAAAACCATTTATTCTACAAACTGCATTTGTAGCAGTTAGACAGATATAAAATGGATTATAATAAAGAAAACTAAGAATTGCTAAGATTTAGTAGACATGATTGCAAATCTTTGTTGATTAAATTTTGCAAACTATGTCCACTAATGAGCACGCAAGCTGATTTAGTAGAATTAGTCCTTTGTATTCGGTAGAGTAATACATCCCTCTTTGTGTTGAAGGGACAAAAGAGAAGTGTCATCAGGAGCTGTCTGCCTGCACACACAAACACACTCCATAGAAATTGCCGTGTTATTGGAAGCATGGAGGAATGCCACTAGGAAAACACAGGAAACCCAAGCCAAGATTTGAGATAGCTAAATTCATTTATCAGATGTTTCCATTCATATTTGAGAGGGATACTTCAAAAGCCCCTGTTTTGCTGCTGCCTGTTAAAAGCGCCTATAGCATTCTTTATGATCATTAGTGAAACAGAAATTAAATAGCAGCTGACCCGTACAGTGCTCACTGGAGTCACATGTCTCAGAGACCCAGATACTGCGACTGCATCACACTGTGTGATGAGCAGCACGTACGTGCCCACTTAGGATCTGCTTGGGAGTGCCAGAGCAGCTGAATGAAGGAAATTTGATGAAACTTCCTAAACTGGTGCCACGCTAAGAATGAATGTTCTTGTGTTCTGTTTTAAACAATATATGGTTTGTTTGTAAGCTTCTGTTCAATTAAAAAAAAAAAAAAAAACAACAGCAATCTGATGATGTCTCAGTAATGTTTACTAGAAATAGATGAATAAAAAGAGAATCCTGAAAGATTCAAAATGCCTCTTAAAAGAAGTCATAGGAAATATAGCATTGCCATTAAGTAGATGTACATTGACTACCTCAAATATTGAAAAAATCATAGCCATTCATTCTTTAACATGCAAAATGTACCTCAACATCCTAATGCCAGACAACATAAATATGCTAACAGCATTATGCAGGAAGAAGATTGTTTAATGAGCAGAATATTTTGAATTACTGTTTGTAAAAAAAAAAAAATCAGTGCCATAGGTTTTTGTAAAAACTCAAGTTGATGGCAAATCGTCAGTGACATTGACCCCTTCCTTTGTTTTCAGCAGCAAACTATACAATGTTAGCACTAATTTCCTACTGTTCTGACTCAGGCAGCAATCTATCCTTTTGTAGAATTCTAGAAGCCTAGAAAAAGAAGTCTGTTGTTTGAAGATGCCCAGAAATTGAAGTGTTAGTATTAATCATTTTTATAATATTTAACTGGTTGAGTGTGTTAAAAACAGCCAAAGGTTATTGCTATTCCATGTGTATCACTTCAGCCTAAATATATGATGCCACGTAATGTGTAAGTATTAATTTCTTCCAGGCTTTCCTAAACATTTTTTGTATAAGATATGAAAGGTAGGTTATCATTTCCTCACTTCTTAATGCTCAGTAATAAATGACATCTGAAAGCGTTCTGTGGCAAGTGTTAGAGAAGCACTTGGTATCTTTTCTTCTTCTCCTTTAGCAAAAAAATGGTATTTCATCACCAGTAGACCAAGCACACACACAGTGGATCTGGGAAGAACTAGTCTTCAGCTATTAGTTTCTAGCTCTAACAGTAACTCAAAACTTTGTCTGCTTGCTTTATATAACCAAATTAATAAAATTCAGGTTTCCTGATAAGCTAATATGTGGCTACAGAACTAGTGCCTGCATAGCTCCAGTCTCAACTTTATTTTCCCAAAACCATCCCTTTGCTGGTTTTCACCTGCAAATAAAAGTTTACTGCTACTTCTCCACACACAGCCTAGAATACTATTTCAAAGCACCCTTTCTGCTTCTAGAGATGTCCATTTCTGAAAAGCTGAGTTCAGCACTTGCCCCTGCAGAATCAACTACGCCTGTCCTAAAGGTTTCCTGGACACAGTAGTAAAGGAACATGTAGGAACCAAGAACAGATATATGTTGGTGAGGGTCTGAAAAAGCAGTTGAACACCGGTCAGGCATGAGTCACTTTCATTAAAATTTTGTGAAGGCCCTATTTAAAGTCTCTCTGCACGGAAGCTCAATATTGCCATTGTTCACTAGGATTTAACATTTTTCTCTGTTGGGCTAGAGGAAGGACATGGGCATTGGACCTCCCTACACCAGACTAGCTCCAGTGAAGGCTGTCCTTCTCTGTTACCATCAAACTTTTCAAAATGAAGTGAACCTAAAATATAACAACATCTTTAGGCAGACAAATGAGAGTCTGGCCATTGAATTTTCATTCATTGAGGCTTGTCCAAATAATAACCCTGTGTCTGCAGTCTCTTTCTTATGAACAACTTAATTTAAGATGATTTCAGGGGCAGAAAATTAAATCATTCACAGTGAATAGACCTTCTAATAACAAGACACTTTTATCTCACAGGCAGCAGTGTTGTCAGTACTGGGGCATAATTGGGACTAGAAATTGGTAATTTTGCTGTAAAGCAGCTAACCAAACAATAGAGACTTTTAAAATAGTCTTAAAATGGACTCAGGTTGTTTACTTGAAAACCTTCCCCAGCTACGTGACATTTCGCTTTACTAAGTATTAATGGGCACAGGATCTAAGGTCTTATTTCCTAACCAGTCACTTCCCCTAGTTTTTTTACTCTCTTAGCTGAATGGTGGTGGAAGCAAATTATCTTTTGGGATTTTAGAAAAGTTACCTTAAAAAAGTCCTTAATGCAAAACACAATCATATTATAACCTAAATTGTAGGGGAGGATAGTGTGGGAAGCTAGCAGTTTTAGTAAAATAACTGAGTACCATAAAAAGCCTATGGGAATGTGAACAAAACATATTAAAAACAATATTAAGTGATATAAAGGTCGAGGTTAAGATAAACATTTGAAAGTAAGAGGCTTCAAAGTGTCGCTTTGTCAGTTATACTTTGAAATGCTGATACTCAGTGTTTCCCTCTAAAATGTATGTCTCTTAAGCTCTTTCTCTTGAAGATGAAGTAAGCATTGGAATTTGGAATTTGGAATTTCCTTTCCTTCATTATGGTTCCATTAAAAATATTATGTTTATCTTGTGAGTAGTTCATAGGCTATTTAGAAATATTATTACATCAGACATATGACTCTTTTTTCTTTTTTGCACCATAAGGTCAGTGCAGGAGGTGCAATGTGACAAATAGTTACTAAAAAATATCCCAGGGCATTCATAGCTTCTTGGGACCTGGGAAACCATGATACTAAAAGAATATAGGGTCCTTGTTGGTTTAAACCCTGATCTGCAGAGATGATATTTCCCATCCTTTTTTGTCGAACATTCAGGCAAGTTTCTGGACAGTGCCTTCTGAAGTTTCCTGATCTCCTTACACAGAGAGAGGTTGGCCTAACAATAAAATTGTATCATCCTTATTATTCCCATTTCCTAGTTTGTATGTCTTGCTTTATCTTCTGGTTAGCCATAACCAAAAAAGATAAAAAATGACCTACTTTTCCTTTTCTAGTTCTTTTTCCTTACCAGATATGTACTCCCTTTTAGCTCACTATTTCATATAAATAAACCAAAGAGGACTACTTCTTGTGTTCTGAAGCACAGTGAGGAGCGAGTTAGCAAGTTTAGCTGAAGGAAAAACAAAGCACAAAACATAACAGCATGACTGTTGCATTTCATCATTTCTTTAGAGCTCCTTCCACTGGAGAAGTTACTCTAGATGATCCATGGATGCACAGGCCTTCATCCAAGCTCCATGTCAGGAGTCAGTAGAATTTATATGCTCCGGCAAGCTCTGGTACAGATCATATGGTGGTCCCTGGATCAGTACTCATTTGGTCTGCATGTCCCAAGAACAATGTTGGGTTTGAGTTTTCATTGGGAATACAAACCCTGAACTTTTACTCACTCCCAGAATTTGAAAAAAGCAGATTAGTGATGTGCAACCAGTTTTCTTCAGATGGTTCCTTTTAGTTCCATTTAAAAATTTTGTCCACACATAACAAAAAAAGGAGTTTGTTGGGACAGCCAGACACTACAGATTGGAAGCTATTTCTCTGATAGTGCTACAAAATTGTTGAAAATCTCAGACGAACAGCCATAAACCTGTGATGGCTCTGCATCCCAGGCTCAGATTTCTCTGGGCTCACTGAACATCTGTCACTTGTAAGTAAGCACTAGGTCTCACACCCATAGAACATATCTGATTCTGCTGGAAGTTTATGTGCAGCTGTCTGATGCATACGAGATGTGCTGGATCCATGCTGCTTGTCCTGCATAGCACGTGTACCTCCACTTCTGTCCAATGTGAAAGATCCCAGAGTGGACGATCAGAGACATTAAAGAAGAAGAAACTTAGAGAGGTTGCTGTGTAAGTAACCTTATTTATGTAAGGCAGAAAATCTTTAGACTTTATAAAAGGCAAAGGTATTATGGGAAAATATTAACAGTACTCCATTCCCTTGGAAAGCACTCTTCAAACACTGATCTCTGATCCTTCTTTTAATTGCAGTGATTGACATACTAGTCTGGGAGAGGAATTTGGCTATTTACTGCCATTTCTTTTTCAATTCTTATTTATCTACTAGCCTGGAACTGAAGGTATGCAAAAAATATTTTATTGAAGGTTAAAATGATTTAATATAAATTATATGAATTTTAGTATTTCATTATCTTGCTAAGTGAATAACTCTACAACACTTAGAGAAACCAGTATTTTTTTTTTCATAGTATTCACTATGTACATCAGAGGATATTACAGTCAGAATGTGACAAAACAGTCATCATTTACTCATGTATCATATGGTTTTGACATTTGTAAATTGTATAACAAATAAAACCAAACAATTTAATAAATAAAATCCCATGATTGTTTCTTGAAGTTTTAGCCATAAGTTGTAGTCATGATGTCAAAGAATTCTTTAGGTTGGAAGACAGTCCTGGAGACTATCCTGAAACCTTGCTTAAAGCAGAACCAATTCTAACACTAGATCAAGCTGCTTCAGCTGAGTTTTTAAGAACTCCAAGGGTAGTGTTACATGGCAATTGGGTGGGATGAACACAAAAACATGTATTTCTGAAGTTACTATTAACAAGATGGATGTAGCATCTGACCAATGGTTTCTGTTCCAAGATATCTATTCTGTCACACACTCCCCTTACACACTCACAAATCAGGTCCCAATTCCTCTGGGCACAGACCTGCACCACGAATGAGGGGGAGCAGGCAATCACTGCCCCCTCAGTGTTGGGGTCCTGGCTGGTAGCTTGGCCATAAAACTGCTTCATTTCAGCCTTTGCCAAATTGGGCAAAACCACTACCATAGCATTTCCCTCTACCCACCCACTAGGGACTACTGTCTTAATTATTTATTGCTTTCTAACTTAGATTGAAAATATAAGCTGTCAATGGCCTTGCTAATCACACAGCCCCAGGCAAATCTCTTTGACTTTCTGCTTAGCTAAGACCAATTACTAATTGTCCCCAGGGAGTCTGTAACCCTCTGGTCTCCTGCCACCAAATATTACAGAAAGTGTGAAGCTTACTAGCAGTTACATGAGAAGTTCATCTGTACTTCTTTGTTTTCCAGACCATACTGTATTAGCATAGCCAGAGCTGAGCAGCTGCAGTCAAGGTCCCATTTGCAGTGATTTTTGTTACGGTCTTAAATTGTTGGCTTTTTTTCCCTCTCCTTATATCCAGACAAAGTTTCTCTAGTAATTTGTAGTATTGTTTCTCATCTTTTATTGTGCATCTCTGAGAAGAATTTGGTTTTGGTTTCTTTACAGGTGCTGTAAAGCAGAGGTCAAATTTCAATAGAAAGCATTATCAACCCAGAAACATCTGCCTGAAACAGTCAATTAGAGTCAGAAACATTAGAATACTGCAACCCTCATGTTTTTCAGATGTTTTCAAAATTTACTTTTTAATGAAAATTACTCAGGTTGCTAATGCATATCTTCAGTGATGGTGGTAAAATAGGTAATTGGTTACAGGTGGGAAGACTTACACATACTGCAAATATGGTAATTATTCCCATGTGACCTCATCAAGCTCTTCTAGCTTCATACAAAGTATTTTATCTCATTGTAAAAAAAAGGTTGCTAGTAGTTACTCACTCTACTGTGGCACTGTGAGAAATAAATAACTACAGTTCATTTCCTAGGTTTTAAAACAAAAGTTACAATTTAAGGGCTAAGCATAAATGTATAGGCAAAGTACCCTAATATTTCCCCATCCCTGTCATGAAACCTTAAGGCTGACAACAAGAAATAATAAAATTTTCTTTTGCTTGAGTTAATGAAGCCAAATTTATGTGCCAAGTTAACCTGGACAGACAGTTCTGAAGACAAGTCACAACAAGCCACAGGATTTCCATAAGAAGAATATGGAAAGAGATTCTTCACTAGAAAAGTTCTACATTGGATCCAAAGTGTTATACCTAAGCAGCTATGTCTTGAATCAACATGTTTGATAACTACAATAAATTAAAGCAATAAAGTTATTTATTTTTAATGAAATTATACTATAATACATGATTGAGTGTCGACAATGATTAGGACAATAATTACATGGGGATAGTTAAGGAAAGAAGCTAATTTGAAATACATTTGAATTATTCTGAAATGCAGTCTATTCAAGTTCTGGGAATGGAAAGATAACATTTCAGAGAATTCCTTTTATCTCTTCAGGAACATTAACTGAAGGAGGTCTATGGTCTCCCTAGTCCTTCAGCAGTGCCAGAGTCTGATTATGGAATATATTTGTGATGCCTCCTGTCCACAGAGGATAGCATCAAACTGCTTGTCTGTAATTTGTAATCTGAAGCAAGACATACAGATTTTGATGTAATGGTGATTTATTCTCAATTCTAATAACAAATAATTTCTTCTTTTACTTTATGACATAAGCAGCCTAGAAAGACACTCATTTCTCTTATACAGAAAACTGAAACTTCAGTCAGTATCTTGTCTGACAGTAAATAGATATCCCAAAGAACAATCTACATGTAGAAGGCAGAAAAGAAGATTTAAGATGTTAATTTACTTTAAATAGGTATATTTTAGTGTAAATGATAATGTAATCATTACTTAAAAGAATAATCATACCACGCGTGCATGATCTCATAAATGCTTGTACAGATTTGTACATGTTTCTCACCTCTGATTACAATTGAATATACTAAAAATAAATAAAAATTAAAACATTCCTAATGTCCAAATCATGTAAAAATTTTGCAGAGTCATTTGTGGAGTCTTGTCCTGCTGTGTTGGATGTCTTTCTACTTGTCTTGAAACCTGACATTAGAGAGTAACCACAAAACAATACAAGGAGGATGAATTAATATTTAGATCAAGTATTAAAAGCAAAGTAGCTTTGATGACATGGAGTTTTGATGCAGCTGGAGCCTTCATTGCCTGTTCTCTACTGAAGGTACTTGGTAACTAAGTTTATTTATGCCTACATGAACTGTAGCAGAGCTCTGTAATGGAGAAGCAGAGATAACATTAATGTATCCTGTGAATACTGTTACGGGCCAAAGTTCAATTCTTGCAGCCTGAATATTCTCCAAAGACTTGAGACCATAAATGTCTTAAAACACAAGACTGTATAAAAGCACCATAAAAACTGTCTTATCAGAAAACAGTTTATAAAATTCAGAACCATGTCCCTAAATGCCGCATCTACAAGTCTTTTAAATACCTCCAAGGATAGTGGCTCCATCATCTCCCTAGGAAGCCTGTTCTGGTGCTTCACAACCCTTTGGTGAATAATTTTTTCCTAATATCCAAACTAAACCTTCCCTGGTGCAACCTGAGACCATTTCCTCTCCTGTCACTTGTCTGGGAGAAGAGACTGACCCCACACTTGCTACAAACTCCTTTCAGGCAGTTGTGGAGGGTGGTAAGATCCCTTCAAGTTTCATTTTCTCCAGGCTAAACACTCCCAGCTTCCTCAGCCACTCCTCATCAGACTGGTTCTCCAGACTTTTCACCAGCTTTGGTTCCTTTCTCTGGACTTGCTCCAGCACCTCAATGTCATTCCTGTAGTGAGAGGCCAAAAACTGAACACAGGATTTGAGGTTTGGCCTCACCAGTGCCGAGTACAGTGGCGCAATTACTGCCCTAACCCTGCTGGCCACACTATTTTTGACACAGGCCAGGATGCCATTGGCCTTCTTGGCCACCTGGACACACTCTGGCTCACGTCCAGCTGGATGTGGATCATTACCCCTAGGTCCTTTCCCGTCACACAGATTTTCAGTCACTTTTTCCCCAGCCTGTAGCACGGCATGGACTTATTGTGACCCAAAATGCAGACCCAGCACTTTGCTGTGTTGAACCCCAGATTGCTGGCCTCAGCTCATTGATGCAAGTGTCATGAGCCCAAAGAGTTACAGTGAATCAAATCCTGTTGGTGTCCAGTAACAAGTGGTGCTCCCCTGGGCTCAGTGCTGGGCCTGTCCTGTTTAACATCTTTATTGATGATCTGGACCAGGGGATTGAGAGTCCTCTCAGTCAATGTGCAGGTGACATTCCGTTGGATGGGAGCGTTGATCTGCTGGAGGCTGGGGGAGGCTTTGCAGAGGGATCTGGACAGGCAAAGTTCTGTTGCACTCTAAGGGAAGTAGGAAAGTATGAAATATGAAGCAACTGGAAAGAAACTAAAAAAGAGCAAAAGGAATGGTAAGAGATCTAAAAAAAAAAGTATTACAATAAAATGTAAATAATTACATAATGTTAATAGTATGATGTAATATATATATAAATATTTATTCTGCATGTCTGTACCAAATAAGATAAATAAGCAATAAATCCAAATTTCAAAAACATAATTCATAATAGATATTAAGACAAAGTTTCTGTGGACTGTTCCACTATGAACAGTAAAACATAGCAGAAAACTGCTTATAAAATTTTTAGGAATAAGCAGAAAAATATATGTCAGAAGTCACAAACCAAAAGAAGTCATAAGGCAATCACAGACAGGGAAGTTTCCAGATGATCTTTCCAGCTTCCTTTCAGCTCTGCTGTACCTTTAAAGAAGAGAATTTTATGAGGATGCAGGCATGTGGTGTTGTGTTTTCTGGAGTAAAAGGGAAGTACTTTATCACATAGGACTTAACAAAACAAAAAGGAAAATAAATTTCAAATAATTTTATAATTATAAATTAACATTATGAATATAATTATTAAATCAAAGGTGATTCTTTGCATTTCAGAGGAAGGAATTCTGTGTGCAAGGGATATTAGGATGGCATAGATTTATTTGGTATTCTGTCTTAAAATTTTTGAGTACCATATGAACCTTCCATAGATTTGTGAAAAAGTGGAGTATTATAAATTAGTCCATTTTGTACCATGCATTTACTTCAAATATTTTTTCTGACACTGCTCAAGCTAGAATATTTTGGAATGCTTTCTGTTAATTCAGCGTGCTTTACCCATGGTGCAACTGGATGAAATATACACGGTGGAATTAAGTCTCAGGCCTCTGCCCCAGCAATTAAACATAATTTTGGCATGAGAAACTGGTCAACATAAAAGTCAAACATACAGAACATCAGACAAGGGGAGAACCATCAAGGAAACAAACAGCACAACCAGAGTTTGAGTTGCATTCACTTAAAGCCATTTCTTTAAATCTCGGAAGTCAGATATCAACTAAACTTGCTCTCTTTCCCTGTACAGATACTTAAATATGTAGGCCATCCTTTAAAAGCTGCAATCCTAAAATATATGAGTGCTTTATTTTGTATTACTAAAAAGCAAACAACAAAACCCAACAAAACATGCTCCCCGCCCCCCCCCAAAAAAAAAAAAAACAAAAAAACCCCAAACCAAACAAACAAAACAAAAAAACCCCTAAACCACCACAGCTGTGGAAACCCAGCACTAAGGAGACAAACTGGAATCTAAAAGCATTCCTAGATACCAAAAGAGCATACAAGAGAACTCTCCATCTTTCAAATATTCTTGTGGTAATCAGAGCACAGCACAAAACCAGCAGTTTTAAGATCTGACTTGATTTCATTTTATAAGAAGGCCATTTTACCCCAATTTTAGCTACTGAAAAAGCTTATACATAAAGCATACTCTGCCCAAGGAAAATGCTGATCTGATAATCAGGGTGCCGAATTGCAAACAAGTACATATGCTGATTTGCAGATGACACTCAAGGTTGGGTATACCCGAGCTTAGATTTATCTTTTCTTTAATTCTACACAATTCCTCTAAGTAAACTGTACTTATCCCCTTTGAAAAATTAACTTTCCCATAAAAGCTAAAATCTTAAACAAAATAAATCAGAACTTTTATAATAACAGCTAAAGATTTTATAAAAGAAACCTGCTGGTGTTTTTGCTAACTGAACACAACATTTTTCTATCTCTTAACAGGAAGGGGGAGAACGTGACATTAATTCCAGAACTAGAAGAATAAGAACGGAACAAGGACTCTAGAAATTAATTATTCTTATTTCTGAGCTAGTCCTGCAGGACTTGCACAGATTCCCTCTACAGAAGTATTTTAAGTATGTCATTTGTGTGTGTGTGTTTGCATACAGATGTTAGTTCATGGTGGGTCTGCCTTACTTCTGTACAATGACTGTGCTGCCATTGTAACAGGAATTCTCTTTTCAGGAAATGATTCAGCTACTCCTCAAACACACAGCATTCATAGGAAAATTAACATTTCTTCTTATGTCATTTTTTGATGTTTTTCATTAGTGACACTTCTGGCAAGACTACTAGCAGTAACTTCAGTGATATGAAATGCTGGCAACTGAATACAGTCTTTCTATGTTTTACTCAGTAGTTTGTATTTTGATTTGATGGGTAAGGTGGATGTAACCATGAAACCATGCACAAAAATTTCCAGAAAAAGGCCACTAACTCAAGGTCATTCCATCTGAGTCACCCTGAGGCACATTTTTCAGAGACAAGTGGAAATTAGGATGCCACTCTCACCAATGTAATTTGGGAGTCAGTGGCATTAAAGACTCCTTTAGCCTAGGAAGTGCTCTCCACACATCGGAGTTCCAAAGATATTATGCATTTATAGCTCTCAATACCTACAGATAAACTCAGTTTGTGAAATGGAAAAATGAATAATCATTTTGGAAAATTTGGTTTCTATATAGATAAGAATTGTAAAGTTTTTAATGGATTCTACCCCAAAATTTTGGTTCTCTGCACTTCATGAGGGCATCTGAAACAGCTGTTTTCTTTTCCTAAAGAACACATCAGAAAGGAATGTGTTTCTCCCCCCAGAATTCCTACAAGCTCCTTTCAATTTTCAATTTTACATCCTTAATTTTACATTTAACAGCTCAATTTTAAACAGTTTAATAGATGAAAAAATATATTCAACCAAATTCACTATTTTAATGTGTAAGTAATCAGATTCAAATAATTGACAGGTAACACAGAGTCCACTAAACCACTGACTTTGAAGGGATTACTCAAAATACTTTTTCATATCTCTAATGAAAACAAGTTTGTTTAAATTGCCAAGTATTATGAAGTAATGTATTCAAAATATAGAGGTGTGCTAAAACTCTCTTTATGAAAAGGTGTTGTTTTATCTAAGTAATACCATGCTTGCCTGCACAATTGTGCATTTCTTGAGAGCTGTCATTCATAAAACCCTGTAGGAGAAAAGTTTAGTTTGACAATAATCTGCCAGCAGATTAATCTGATCTAAAAATCTAAGTCCCACAGCAAAATCCACCCAGAATTTTAGTGCAATCACAAAGAAATATTTTTATAGTTACAGATTTTCTGTGAACTTGCCTTCTGAGATACCACTAATATTGGGTATTCGGATTGAATCTGAGTTAAGAAATCAATGTCCTGGCAGGGAGGTCAATCTATATAGTCATGTTAATGGAAACTTGCTTAAAAAGGAATAGGACTAATGTCTTTGGCAACAGTGAGCAGACAATACACAAGCCAGACCAAGTGGGACAAATTCCCTCTTATTTAAGTATCTATGAAAATATAAAAAACTATAAACTTTCTCAGACATGATATAACCATTGCAGGAATAGGAAGACAGCTCTACAGAATCTTTGCATATATTAATGCACAGTAACATGATTTAGAAAGAAGTTGGTCAACAGAAGTCTGCCACAGAATATGAACTGAGAAGAAAAGTACTGAAGCCATATGTACTTATGAAGACTTATATGCATTGCAAGAGAAGAGAAAAGAAGGAAACTATCATTATTTTTTAGGAAATAAGGCAAAAATTACAGTAATTAAAAAACCGATTATGGCAATTTCTGATATTGTATCTTGTTTTATAGTCTTCAATATTCTTAAGTAATTGAGAAGTATCATTTTGTAAATATTACTTCAAAATTATCTGGAGAATAGTCAAATTAAATTCCTTAAATCAAAAATCTAGTAACAAAATTCATAGACTGAAGTAAAATACTGCTTAGAAAATTATGATGAAAAATTTCATATTTTCCATTAATTTAATATTAAATTCAAGACAATACCCAGCTGCTATTCAGCAGCACCTTTTGGTTACACTTGTTTCATATTTATTCACTCTATATGATTTGGTTTCAGTAGATTTAACTTAACTTGGTTTGGTTTGGTTTCAGTAGACTTAACTGAAATTGCAGTTGCAGAAATTGTAGAGAAATATAAACTAAAGCAATTTTTGCTGTGAGAAGGTCAACCTATCTTTTTATTTTCTAGTAAATTATTTTCTCTGTACTTGGAATTCTTTCCATATCTCATCATTTGTTCATACATGTATTGGTTATAGTGAAAATACTGTATGTACAGTACCAGCTTAAACCTTTGCTGTATTTTGGTTTTGTTCATAAAATCAAAGGCAAGGAACTGTAAATGGTGTTTGGTCAAGATAATACATATAGCACATGGAGATTAGAGAACTAACCAGGCATTTCACAGTGTTATTTTCAAACAAGATCTCCACGTGTCTTTTATGACTGCTTGTATAAAATCATCATATTTTGTTATAAAGGTTAAAGTCTGAGGTTGGGGAATCAGCAGATCAGCAATATGAGGCAGAAGTGTGCTAGTTATTCATTGTGAGGAACAGATCCTTTACTCCCAAAATATTTTAAGGCTTTCATACATATTTATTACAGATTACTCTTGTGACAACATCAGCTGATTTATTCAGTTAAATAAGAAGATTATGATTTTTAGAAAGAGACAAGTACCTTTAAGTTTCAGAGTTTCTGTTTCTATTTGAAGTCAGACAAACCTCTGATCTGTTTGCTGGCATTCACCCTGCCCATAAGACTGTGAAAAGTTACCAGGTTTTCTTTCGCACTGGGTCTGAACCTGTTTCAGAACAACAGGTCAGGGATTACGAGAGTCAGAACTGCAAAACTTCTGGACATTTCATTTGATATTTGGTATTTGATAATAGCATTAGAGGCACAGAAATCCAAGTGTGTGCTTGTTCATGCTAAATCAGATACTACTGCCCAGGTAATAGGGTAAAAAATTGTACTGTCTATCCCACCTGTCCCATGGATCCCCCTATTTATGGCAATAAAGAAGGCTTAGCATCTGTTTTTCAGTAAAGGAGGCAGTGTCAGAATATTTAGTGCACTTACATTACTACTATTATTAATTTTTTTTCTGGTTTTATTTTTTTTGTTGTTGTTGTTGTTTCTTTTCTTTTGTGTGTGTTTTTTGGGTTTTTTTATTTGGTTTGGTTTGGTTCAGTTTTTGTTTGGATGGGTTTTTTGTTTGTTTCCATTTTTTTTTTTTTTTTGTTTCCTTTTTTAAACCAAAATACATGTCTCTTTACTAGAAAAGATAAAAATGAAAACACTGCTCTGAAATTACCTTTCCCACTATTCAGTTGCTCATTTGGGTTTGTGGAAAAATGTGATACTAAGAATTTTATCTAACTGAATAGTGCTTGAATGCCTGAATACCTTAAGTACTTGAATTCCTGAATATTATCCTGAATAGCATTTCTTCTAGTATTTAAATCCTTATGATGGTGTGCTTTGGCAGCTCAGTCACCCATGGTGCTGCAGTGCTGGTTTCTGGGTTTGTTGAACCAGAAATTTTAAAAAGGGCTTAAAGAACTCTACATCAAAATCTCAAAAATCACAATTAATGTTTAAAGCCAACTCTATCATTTTATTAAAGACTGAGGTTCCAGGGTGTCAGAGCAATCTATCAAAAAAAGAGTTTAAACAGTTAGTAAGGCACTTGTTAAAATGTAGCATAATATAATTTCTATGTGCTTTCTTTCTAAAACTAGGTTTTATTTTATCAGCCTTGTCAGCAGCAGTTCTCAGCTGTCTTTGCTGTATCTGATGATTATTTATTTTCTAATCCTTTTATACAATTAAATGCTATTTTGATTCTATGTGGAGGAAATAAGATAAATAAACACATTATCAAGAAATAAAAGGCTTTATTTTTTCCTCCATGTGAATGAATATCTGATATATTTTTTTAATTTCAGAAATTCATTGTGGCCATTACTAATAGCGATTTCATAAATCATCAGAATAACACATGTTCAGGTATTGCGTTCTTGACCTGAAGCCAAAGAACTGTATAAATGAAGCAAATAAACCCATGAACTAAAACACATAGATTAAAATGTAAAATAGCTATAATTGAATAAAAATTTAAAATCTATCACCTTGACATTTTATTGTAAAACAATGTAATCTTTCTTTCGAGAACATAATCCTGTAAAAAAGATTAATTGATCTTTTAATAAAGAATCATTACTCATGCAGGTATCAAGAGAAGGGTCTCTAAAAAAATGTCATGTCTTGAAAAATTCTAAACCTTACCACCAATATTTCTTAGATTAATAATCTTAAGAAGCTAGAATGTGATTGAAAGGCTTCTTAATATATGTCTTAATGTAAGTATCCTTATATTTTAAATCAATATACCTTGAAAAGAGATTTTAACATAAAATGTCAAGAAGCAATGGCAAAAATGTGCATTCATGTAAAATGACATTTTTGAGAATTTTAATTAACCAAATATTTATGTAATTCATAAACCAGAATTTGGTTTTCTTTCTTACTGCATGCATTAAACAAACAAACAAACAACAGCCAAAAGTACCAAGCTGTAATCTGACTGTTTTCTATGTTACTTCTTCCATCAGCTATAAAACATTCATGAATCTGAAGCTAAAAAAAAAAAGCAAAATTATTAATTCTACATTTTAATACTTTGTAAGAGGTATCTGAGCTAGCAAAACACTTGTCCGAAATAAAAAAAAAATTCAATTTGAAGAAAAATATCTTCCCAAATTAAATGCCCCATTTACAATATATATAGATTTAGTTCAGAATATTCTTGCATATTCCAAGTTCGGAGCACAGGAGTTCAGAATAGGAATTGCACGTTAACAAAGATACTATTGCTCCACCTAGTGAAAAATCTGTAACACATCAGGCTGAAGTCTGAAACTGAACAACATATTTTTTAAATCTATCCAATTCATGGAGGCAAATAAAATACATTAATCCTCGACTTAAATGCTATTCATCACCGTGTTGAAATGGAGTTCTGATTATGCAGTACATTCCAGTTTTAAGACTGTATTCATAACTTTTTGAGATAGAAGTCAAAAATGGAAAATGGAACTCTAATAAAGATTACAAGGAATAGGATGTAGGAGATATAATCTGTAATCGTGCTAGTGTTATGTTAACAGAATGCTACATTTTGAAGTCATGTACATCTTCTGGCTATTTTCTGAAGTAAAGTTGGTGGTCTAAAAGATACATATTAATTGCAATTGATCTATCAGAGAAAAAAGCTGTCAGAATTTGCATCTGTGTTCAAAATAAATAAGATGATGAGGAAATCATTCAAGTTGTGATCCTCAGAGAACTGTAAATGTGGGGAATTAATAGGCCACTTTGCACTTCATATTGAGTTGTCTGTACTTTTTATCTCAAAGTTTTAGCATCCTTATTTGGTTTCCATGTTGTGTCAAGGATAAAACCTCCATAATCCCTGAAGAAATCTAAAGATGCTACTTGCTGATTGTGAGTTTTGTGACAGTTAATTAATAACTGATTCATGAAGAAAAGAAAAAGGTGCTTATCTGCATGAAATCTTCTCAAGAAGAGGATGGAAAATTAAGATAACTGAAAAAAAGTACTGACACTGTGCAGAGAAAGACTTAAGGTAAACACAGGATCTTAATCTTGCCATCCTCTGTAGAATTAGCCAGAACATAAGTCTGAGCTGGAGGCTGCTGAGTTCATGCGAATCTCAGTGCCAAAAAGTACAAATTATTTAGACCAAAGTTGTCCAATTTTGTAAGGGAGAGTATAAACTTTGTAAATTTCCAGCTTCACCTCTGAAAGCATTCCAGAACTGTGTTAGTTTGCTCAAATCTGCTTTTCTCTAGGTTTGTATCCACTGATAATGATTTTCTCCTGGCTTCTCTCCACAGACTTACCACTCTAAGTCTCTGATAAAGACCTTTTTATTACACTGGCATGTAATTCCTTGAACAAAGACCAAAAAACCAAAAGGCTTGCTGACCTAAAAAGCTGCTAGATTATCTTCTGAAAGCAAGGGAGGGAAAAAAGGGAGTTCTTTGATATTTCATGACATCAGTGAGAGATGTTTGTGAACCCAATATCAAAATAACACTTCTAACAAGGAACAGTTGTAAAAGTGTATTTTATGTAAACTCAATCAAAAGTTGATCTGGTGATAGCAAAGTTAAGGGTCCATATTTGCTATGAATTCTCTCATCAAAGACAGAGTAAATTGGCCAGGGTGCAGGTTAACACTGGGTGCGTCAGCTGGGTACAACATTTTTTTGGCACAAGAGGACTTAGCTATCAAGATGATCTTCATGGGAATGCATCTTTTTTATGATTTAAAAATAGCTACAAAGCATGGTAGGTGAATTGTGTCTGTACAGGTATAGTCTATCATTCTCAATCTTCATATATTTTATGAAAATACAAGCTATTTATTTATTTAATACATTTTATCTTTTAAGCAGTCACAGATAGAACTGCATTTGGCCTGTTTCTTCATGGCTGAGAGCAGCTGATAAATGTAATTGTGTTCTCTGTGGTTGAGCTACACTTCTACTACCCACTCCAGCCTACTTGTAGCTACATGAAGTGCCACGGTCCATGCAGTAGCCAATTGCTTGTGGTATTCATTTTGTAAGTACTCAACGCCTCAGAAAGGCTGAATCTCAGTTTACATACCACAGTTAGAATTGCCCTTTTATTATTATTTCAGAAAACAAGGTATTTCAACAGATCATGTTTTGGCAAGATTTTTAGGAATGGGTCATACCCATCAGAAATTTACAACAGAGCATTACAGAATTGACAAAGGTTAAGGAGTTTGGATGTAAGTGCCTTTCAATGTCAGCACAAACACATGGAACAAAAAAAAAAACCCACTAGAAACACTGCATTCCAAAAGTCTCTATATCTGTTTAGATACTATGAAGTTGTGTTAGAAAACAGTTTTAATCTGAATAGTGCACATCTCATAATTTTTACTTAAATGGTCTGAAAAGCTTATCCTTTTTTGGGAGGGGAGGGGAGACGGAACATTTGAAAAAACAGGTTATGTTTTTAAAACCATTTCTGATTTACAAGTAAGGGAGGAGCATTTTCCACTGACAGGATAGGAAGTTAGGTCAAAAAATCTTCCACAGCCAAACAAAAAGAGTCAAGTTTCACCCATACATCGAAGCAGCACTGCATACTGGTAAGAGTGAATCTGTCACTCATAATGCTAATTGTCTTGTAAACAATTGCATAGGCAAGACTCGAGTGAATTTTGTTTCTGCATATGTAAAAGCAAAATTTAAGCAGAGATCTGCCTGTCTAAGGCTGATATAAATAGACTTCTAAATGAGATTCCAAGAGGAAAAAAATAGCATCTTCAACTACTTATGAAAAAAAGAGTAACCTGGAATTCATGTGATTTATTCAACATTCCAATGATACAACACCACTTAATCACTCTTCTGCTGATTCTTTGTCATTTGTTCTTCAGGATTAACCTCGTGGCTAAGAGCTGTGTGTTAAAAAAAGGAAAAAAGAAAATAGAGGAAGTTCAGAGAAAAATCTGCGGATATAGTCAAAACGTTAGTAACATGGAAATATTTTATTTGTCACTTCTGAGTAACTAATCAGTATATGTAGGATTTATTGTTAATTTTTGATTAGTTGAAAACAAATTCAAAGTATGATTTCTTTTTCATGTTTCTTTCAAAGTTTGTCTCAGTGGAGGTGAAAAAAACTGGAGTAAGGTAGTTTAGAGCAGTGTTACGATGACCTCTTGTGGTTAAATAATATATGCATTTTGGTTCAAAGTCTCTTGAAAACTTGCAGTATCAAAGGTTAAATTCCGTGCATAGATCTGAAGAGTTTTCTGTTGTTAATGCTGCTTAACCTGAAATAACTTCTCCTCCCAAGGACACTACCAATATTTGTTTAGCTAACTGCTAAAAGATTCTTTTAAAAGTATCTCAACCTTTGCACTCCACAAACATAGCAGGTGAGACTACCGTATTTTCTCACATGGTAATTTGTTAAAGCAAATTCACAGCTCTGTATGAATAAATTCATTAATATAAAACGCAGTAATATTTAATAAAGCTGTGCCCACTACAAATGTAAAAGAAACTATATAGTACTAGGCACTCATTATAAGAAATAACATATTAATAGATTGCAACAGTAGATATTGAATATATATATTTTTACATAAATTTTTAGTCCATTTAGTCCATATGCATCATGTTTAAAATGCTGTTAAAGCTGTCTCTTTTCCTCAACTTTTCTTTCAACAAAAATCAGAGAACTGATGATTTTCTGATGTTGCTGAATGCAGTCTATCAATCTGGATCAAATTATCTGACACCTTATCCCTTATTAGATAGAATCACTCAAGACTTTACCCTGATTTTCCAATTTCCTGAAAGCATTCAAATTTACACTGATTTCATTAAACAACTTTGCTGAGTGATTACAGTTCAAGTGATGGTGCCATCAATATTTATGGATGCATGGTAGTACTTTCCCACTGGAGGATCACCAGGGGTGGTATTTACACCTGCCAGGCTGTATTCACATGACCTTACTAAATTTAGGATCTATTGCAAAACTACTTCTGCACTGGCTCTGCTGTCTGAAGCTTTGGAAGCTCATGGGCAGCATAACCTTGGACTGCCACCAGCTGGACATGTGCCATGTTCTGATACGCTGGGATTGCAGCTGGGGGAGGCCTGAACTCAGCTGCTGTGAGACATTGCTTGTTTATGCAACACACACTTTGGAGATCTGTAGGTTAAACCTACATGCTGCTCTTAGTGTACATAACAATTAGTATTACCTCTCCCCATTGGTTTTCTTTGGAAAGGTGAAAACCAGAGGCTGTTGAGCAAAGCCCACTGGAACAAAGATGATGACCACACTAAAAAAGCAGGTTTAAGTTAAAAAGTGGTTATCTTAATGTGTCGATAAGGAAACACTGATGGTGGCCACGTATCCTGAAAGATCTCCCTGACTTTTGAAACATCAACAACAAAATTCTCCTGAAAACTTCTTGCATGAGGAGGTTCTGAGCAGTGTTGGCATGCAGACTTGGGAGACAAAACCAAATTGTTTGTGTGGGGGAAGGAGATGTTTTGTTTCTGTTGTCTAATAGGTCTAATCTGTCTCATTCTTCTTTAGCTGGGTTAACTCTGCAGTGCTAAGAACTGACCGACTTAAAACTGTGAACCCAATGTAGTAGGAGCAAACTTTAGTACCCTTGGCCTCACTGAACTCCCAACTAATTACAGTTTGCATATCTGACCATGTGATTTTTAAAAATTTCTAAATGCTGTCATTATTTTCCCTGCCATGGATTACAGGTGGAGTAATATCCAGCCTGAGACTATTTTAATTTGACCCTCAAGGTGCAGTAGCATCACTTTCCTGGCTCAGCCTGCCTGCCTGGTGGCTTGTGGCCACTTCTTGCCCATTGGAGGCTCTGGGCCAGCCAGACAAGAAATCAGCCAGCTAGTTATCTTCCTAGAGGAGGCAGGGGGTGGCTGTTCTGGCAGCAAATATGCAGGCATCTTGTGCCTCATTGTGCAGCCTTCAAAGACTGGCTGTGCCAGGAGCAGCATGGTATAGGCAGGAACCATCTGGTGAGTACCAAGGTCTCATCAGTCTCTCCCCTCCCAGGAGAGGGGAGAAGGTCTCACAGTCACAGCTTTGTCCCACCAGCTGCCAACTCACAACTCTTGCTGGAGCCACATTTCAGCACAGGGGTCAATAGAGAAGCCATGGTGCATGTCTTCAGCCAACACAATACACCAAACATGTTCAAAGCTCTGAAAAATGTGTGTATGTGTGTTTAGGTGCGGGTGGCAGACTGGACAAACTATGGTTTTAAGGCAAGTTCTGGATACTGACTTTCAAGGGCCGTGAAAGTCAAACCTTTCAAAAACCTTTCACCTTTGCACATGATCTAGTGTTGACAGTAATTATTAGATGGCTCTTAGAATTCACATATATATTAATGATAGAGATGAGAAGCAGAAAATTGCCAGCAAGCAAAAATGCTAAAAAAAGAAATTAATACAGAGATACTGCCAAACCGTCTAAGCTCCTTGAATAGGCTATGTTCTACCACAGGCCATTATTTAACTGCAGAAATATTTTCTCTGTATGCATTCACAGATTACTTCCTCTTTATAATACAGTTAAGAAATGTGAAAGTTTAATTCAAGCTTTGTAATGTGTTTTCTCATTCTCCAAGCAGTGCAAAGCATCCTTCTAAGAAGGGGTTAAGTCCTGTACTTCCTTTTTGGCTTCTCTGAACAATAACAGGTTCATATTCTGGCTTTGACAGGAGGGAGTCGGATTTACTGGCTGGCTGTTTTGTAAGCATCAACTGTACTGGAACTACAGGAGGAGCAAGAAACAGGAAGAAACCAGTTGGTAAAACACAATCATAGGCTAGCAGGAATTCCGTGACTATTTGTCACTTCTTCCGAAGAGGAGAAAAACAGTTGGTGGCAAATATTCAGTGCCATCAAGTACCCAGAAGTGAGATTAAATATCTTTTTCTCCATGCCAGGATACTCAGAGTTTTACTTCAATGTGGACCATGGCTACTTGGAGGGTCTGGTCCGAGGGTTCAAAGCTGGGATATTGACAAGTGCAGACTATGTCAATTTAGCACAGTGTGAGACACTAGAAGGTAAGTCTGCTGGTTTATTTTATTTAGGAGGAAATACCATTGCTTAGGTGTTTGAAGAAGGGAAGGTAAAAGACTGAAATATTGAGAGCTTATCTTAAACCCCAGAGATAACCCTGGTTTCCTTTGAAGAACTGTTCTCAGATTTAAGTTACTAGCTTTCCATAGACTGTGATTTGTGTACAGGCTGTGATTTGCAAAGCAGTGCAGATGATGGGCCTTTCTGGTTAACTGATAAGGTTTAGAAATCTCATCCACAGGGTTCTTATGGAGATTGCCAACCTTCTCACAGGATTTAACCATGCTATACAACAGTTCAGGTATGGAAGTTTCATACCATTTCAGCTGGATAAAATAGTTTCCTAAAAAAAGCTTATGATTTGGCTCTGAGTTTCTCTATAAAATACATATTATTAGTAATATATTACTTCATGAATTTTAGGGCAGTGGTGGACACTCGGCTTACCAGAAATAGAAAACTAGATTCCACAAAGATAAAACTTAGAGAAAGAGAAAAAAAGGAAAAGCTCTTTTTCAAGGTGACTTTGCCACAGTAATAAAAAGAACACATAGTAATTTCCAAAACAGCTTTCCGTGGCCAAGACTGGTCACAACCTGATGAAGACAGAATTGTACCAAAGAATCATATGACGTACCTTTAGACACTTGGCAGGAAAAAAAAATGCAACAGAAAGAAATCACCTGACTAAAGGAACATAAAGTTCATTTTCCTGACTGCAAAATGAAAGCTATGATTGTACACTCAATTTGTATAACATGCAGTCTATTAGATCAATTTGGAAAAGGAAGAAGGAGAATGAATAAGCTCACTCTATTTTAAGTTTTGGTTGATTTGTGCATGCAGTAATGGGTTTTGGGTAAGAAAAAGTGAAGAATGATGATTCTCATATCCTACAGAGTTTTAAGGCTGCCTAAATGATTAATATAAATAATAAAATAAGTCTGGGAAGATTGTTTGCCATTCATCTCACAGAAAAAAACAACTGCATTTAAAGAAATGCACATAGATATTTACCTGTCTGCAGGATAAAGTTCCTCTTATAGTTAAAGAAGAGATTATCAATACAGTAAATAGAATGTGGACATTGTTCATCCGACGAAGTGCATGTGTCTACTTCTGCTGATAAACTGGAGAGCTGTATCAGCTCTCCATTTAATACAGTGGCACTTTAGACACACAGAACATATGTATACAATCACTCTGAGAACTGAAATCTCTTCCTTATGTCAGCTGGACAAAGTCAAGAGCTTCTGTACCCTACTCGTTCCAGCAATTGTGATCTATGCAACTTACAGCCTCTACAGAAACTCTTGATATTGTAATTTATTGTTTAAGTGAAAAAGTCCTGCTGCATAAACATACAGACTTCAGAAAAAGGTAACAGCTTCAAGCATCTATAAAAGACACAAAGGACAGAATGTTAGAATAATTAAACAATGTTGGCACTTCACTTCTCCCTGCAGACGAGTGCAATAAAAGATGTCATCCAAAGCACCATGAAGGAAAAAAAATCCTCGTTACTTCTGAATAAGAAGAAAATATACAGATTTAAAAACATAAGGAAAATGGATAATTTGCACCCTTCCCAAAAGAATACTTGCTCATGTTAAGTTTAGAATAGTTTAAAAACCCCTAAATTTTACGTCATGCTACAAGAAAGTTATTTATCACCATGAAGTAGTGTTCAAATATTTCTGAGATATATAAACCTTCAACAGTTTTAAGAGCATGCAGCAGATGAACAGGTAACAATAGAGAGATACAAACCATTTCTAATTAAAATTTATAATAGGAAGAACAATTAGTTTTATTTTTGAAAATTGTTTTCCTAAGGTTCATTCAATTTTAGAATGCAAATTATTTCATCAATAGAAGCAGTTGCCTACATCAACCCTCCTACAAGCACATCTCTACTACCCACTATCACTTCCCCTTTTTCTCTATTCAGCTACATCTCTTTCAGCATTGTAACATTTTTCTACTTGTTATAGAGCTAACAGCTCTACAGCTAACTGATTCCCACCATTTGCCTACCAAATATATTATTTATAATGAAGACATGAGAAATATTGGATTTCTGCATGATGCTAAACACACATCTCTCTGCACATGTGGGATACTTTAATATTAAACTTGCACCGTGAGCGTACAATGCACCAAAACCACAGACCCCTATCTTTAAAGTTAATTTTATATATTGTCTTTTGTTTCAAATTGATAGATTCAGTAGGTGGATTTGTGCTGTGGTAATACGGTGTGTGTCCAGTAATTCCATCAGTTCATGTATTCACATTAAAAGGTAATAAATTTACCCTATTCTGCATTCTGTGGCTTAGCACCACACCACAAAAAATAGCCTAAGTTAAAACCACTATAAATATGCTAAAACAAACAAGGAGAAAACAAAAATCAAAACCAGTCAAAGAAAGCCATAAATAGAAACAAAAAGATCTTTTAATTTCACAGTGGTTTTGGTATCTCTAGAGAGAAAACCATAATGTCAGTACAGAAGAACCACAAGAAAAACTGCAGATTAGTGCTTTACATCTGCTTGATAATCACAGAGCAAGTGTAACAGCAAGAGGGAAATCAAAAAACAAGGCTGCTAACAGACTAATGATACCACTGTGTCCTCTAAATTCAGGGCCATGCAGACAGGAGGAGAGGCCTTCAGCTTCATTTAGACATCCTTTTGGGCTTGGTTGAACTACTAGAATTTCTATGGAGCTACGTCGTGGGCTGCATGCTACTAGTTTTGCCCTAAGGCATCATCGGTTTCAAGGGAATGAGGTTCCCAGAGCAATCTTGCTGACAGTTTTTGAAGGAGATTATGGGGGTGTGGGGGTGTGGAGGTGTTTAAATGCAGTGTTTTGTTCTTCTCTTGCTTTTTTTGTGTGATAGAAAAACTTCTGCTCAGTATAAAGGAGGCTAGGTCATAGAAGGACAAGCATCACAACTCTGCTCCCAACAAAATCACTGAAATAAGTTTATTTAACTTGCCAGAGCCAGGGCCTGCCAGAACATGGTGGCTGAAATAATAGTGTTAACTGAAAGAAAACTGCAGCTAGTTGGTTATTTGGCTATCAAAGTGATGAGTCAGACAAGTTACCATGAACTTGATGCCAAGAGATCAGGTTAACACTTTGTTCAAGTTCTCACAATACTCTTTCTTTCTGATCAGGATCATTCCTGTCTTAACTGCATTCATCTTAAACTAGTCTCCCTCTGTGCATTGACTCCTTTTAGTCATGCTTTAGTTGTGTTTGTTTGCTGTCCAATTGTGAGTAAACTCATGTGATTATTTAAGGTCATACTTTTCCTTAAAGTTGTTTTCCTGTATGCAATTTTATGAGGAAATACACAATGCAGATGGATGACAATCAAAACGGATGGATGACAGCTGAAATAGAGGAATTTTCTTTCCTAGGGACCTTTAGGACAAAGCCCAGAGTCTTGTGTAGGTCTCCAAGAGACCCTGAAAAAAGGAGCAGCTACCATCAATAAAAAGTGTTGGTGAGCAGGAATGTCTGAGGCGCCTGTAATGCTCAGCCATCCACTCCTTCTGAGTCACCAGGTCATGTCACTAGTGCAAGAGTCTGACTGCAATTGTTCCCAGGTCTTATTTCTGCCAACAGCAAAGAAAGGACTATAATTTAGGACCACCATTTCAGTCTTTGAGCTGCACTGAACTCTGTCTTGATGTGAACTCTGATTATGATATTCCTGATTGATATTATATGGTATTGGGCTTGTGGATGGCTGTTTTGGCCAAGACCATGAGATAGGGTTGAATACTTTTTCTTACATATGGTAGGCATGCTGGCATTTATTAATTCAGTTAAATAAATACATCTATAAAGTAGGCGGTGGAACTGACAGGGTTATAAACCAAATATTCCTGGGTATAACATTTCTTCCATAGCTTTTGGGAGAGGGGTAAGGCTATATAATGTCTTATATTTCTCATGCCTTATATTAAGACATGGTTTATGAAGCCACTCAATCAGAGAACTCATTGAAAAAGTCTGGAGGAACTACTCTTGATCAGTGGGTTTTCATCTCTGTTCATCTTATCATGATATCAATCACACTTCAGAATGGTCCATACTTGGGGCTGATATTTGAGTTTTACAATCTGCTTTAGGTAGTTAACCCCTGAAAATTACTGTATTTGAAAGGCATTTACAGAGTGTGACTAAAGGTAGATATCTGTGGTTCATCTGAAAAGGAACTGAGAAAAGTTGGAATTCAGCTTTGCATCTAATAAAGTAGTATTATCTAATCTCACCATATGCCAAGTATTTTTATATTCTTTGGTACAAAAAGGAGAAAAGTAAAAATAAACAGTTTCCACAGGAAATGTAGATGTGAAATCAAAATATTAGTGATTTTTAAGAAACTTGGTCTTACATACTTAGACTACATTCTGGGTGTAACTGCATTTTTATTTATTTCTTAATCTTGCTGACCTTTCCCTCTTTCTTCAGTTGTGTTTCTGTTTTTCATATTTGGATTCTCTTTCTCTCCTTCCTTCATGGAAGCCTGCACTGAAACTATGACTTTTTCTGAGAGTGGGTTGATGTGATTTGATATGGATTTGGTGAATAGACTATTTGGTGGATAAGGAACTGGCTGAGGGGTTGTATCTAGAAGGTATTGCATTGCCTCAAGGTCCAGATGGAGTTCAGTGACAAGTGGTGCCCCTGAAGGATCCTTATTGGGACCAGCACTGTTTGATATATTCATCAATGACACAGACAGTGGGATCAAGTGCACCATCAACAAGTTTGCAGGTGACAGACACCAAACTGAGTGGTGCAGTTGACACTACTGAGGGATGGGATGTCATTTAGAAGGACCAGGCAAAGCTGGAGAAGTGGGCCGATGGGAATCTCATGAGGTAAGGTCCTACACCTGGGTTGGGCAATCCATGCTATCAATACAGGCTGGGGCAGGAAGGAATTGAGAGCAGACCTGTGGAAAATAACTTGGATGTCTAATACTCTTGGAGGAAAAGTCAGACATGAGCTGACAATGTGTGCTTGCAGCCCAGAAAACTGGCTGCATCTCAAGAAAGGGAGGGAAATGGTTCTCCCCCTCTACTTTGCCCTCATGAGACCCCACCTGGAGTACTGTGTCCAGCACTGGGGTCCCCAGCTCAGGAAGGACATGGATCTCTTGAAGCGAGTCCAGAGTAGGGCCACAAAGATGTCAGAGGGCTGGAGTATCTCTCCTTTGAGGAGAAGCTGAGAGAGTTGGGGCTGCTGAACCTGGACAAGGTTCTGGGAAGACTTTATTGCCAACTTCCAGTACCTAAGGGGGGGCTTACAAGAAAGAGACAAACTTTTTAACAGGGTCTGTAGCAACAGGAAAAGGGGTAATGGTTTGAAACTAAAAGAGAATAGATTCAGACTAATTATAAGGAAGAAAATTTTAAAAAGCAGAATGGTGAAACACTGGAATATATTGCCCAGAGAGGTTGGAAAAATTCATGGCCAGTTTGGACAGGATTCTGAGTAACTTAAATGGCATCCAACTTGCACAGAAAACTCTGAAGTTTATCTCAGTAAGTTACGGTGCTAAACGTAGGAGTTTGAATTCACAATGTACTAGTTCTTTTGATATAAGCCTCAGTGTAGGCAACTTTATTGAATACTAAGTAAACACATGGGGAAATAGGCAAAAGTAGCTACTGTACTGATAAATGCTTACCTTGCTAACTGCAAATTAACCTCCTTACAGATACACCCTTATTTCCATCAGTGGGAGTGTTGCTGTCCTTTTCCCTAACTATCACTTCAGATTTCATATAGAAATCTAATTATTATGAATGCCCAAATCATATAGCAGTATCTCAGTCTATAATTTACAATAGTTTTAATATAGCATTTGAACATAATTATGCATTGCAGCAGGAGCTTTTCTAAAAGAAAACATTAAACTGCTTTGAACAGCAAGAACTGATTCAAATACTTGCTTTTGCCTCATGCTATAAAATGGCTAGCAGAGAAAATTTGTCATATGAATTCTTTGACATAATGCAAGTTTCTTTTAGCTTTGTGGTCTAAACAACTCATTTTCACCAGGATGGAGAGCGCAAACAGAAAATGTCACAATGACCCAAGTTTCTGGAAGAGCTTCTTAGGGTTTGCTAATAGCAACCATAAATCAGAGAAAGCCGAACCAGAAATGCTAAGAGAGTGTAACTCGAATCCATTTGGTGTCCAGAATGTGAGCCAAGCAAGATGTTTTCTCCTCTTCTTTAGGCATCCTGATAACAGAAGGTTATAATCTTACCTGAGATTTAAATGTTTCATATGAATATTTAAGATCTCAACAAAGTTAAAGGATGATTTCTATTGATGCAAAACAGTCCATAGGAGTGCAGCAGACAAAACAACTGACATATTATAATGGTGCAAAACAATGAATTTGAAACATTGAACAAACCTGATGGGGAAGGGATTAGAGACAATCTTACGTAACACTCTGTGTGGTATGGCTGAAAATGAAAGCTTCTGGTGAAACTTCTGACAAAGGCATAAATTATTTGTTCTTTGCTACAGCATGCAGTAAGTCTTACTGGTGGAAGGCAGTACAAATTTTCATCAATTTTGCATTTACACTATATAAGATCTATGCAAAAAACTTTTCCATAGAGTATGATCAGTTCTTTAATATAAAAATATATTAGAAATTAACTTCTCTTTTTTAAAAATTTGGTTTTCAGACAATATTACTGTTTATTCCCATGATCTTTCCTGAATTTTATTCCAGATCTGAAGTTACATCTACAGACTACAGACTATGGCAACTTCTTGGCTAATGAAACTGGTCCTCTCACTATTTCCACCATTGACGATAAACTGAAAGAAAAACTACTCACAGAATTTCATTACTTTAGAAACCATGCTTTTGAACCACTTGCCACTTTTCTGAATTTTATCACGTAAGTAATATTACCATTCAGCTTACCACACACTGGTTTAAAAAGCAGTTAATATAGTGTAAATGCAACATATTGGAATTTCTATTATGTTTCAAAACCACCAAAATTACTTTGATGCTGCTACATTTGCATAATTTATTTGCTAATATAAGTTCTGAAATTGTATATGTATATGAAGAGCTGTTGTCTTTGCAACTATTTATTTTAAAGAACAGAAGCAGATTATTTTACGTGAACAATGGCAGAAGAAGTGGTAGAGATTGAGAAAAATGGTTAAAATTTTCAAACACTATTTAAGTCAGAGAACTTGCAAAACTGACTGTGGCAGGGGGTGATTCATGCAAGATTAACAATTTCATGATGTACAGGGAAGAGATTTAATTCTTAGGCATGTGGCAAGTTGTAGGCCTTTTCTAAAAGGGAGAAAGACAACACATCCTACACCTATGTCGTTTGAGCCTGGCCAAATGCCAGGTACCCCCAAATTAACACACTCACACCCAGGGCTCATGAGTTGAGATAAGGAAACCCGGGAGAAGACACACTCAAATAGGCAAAACGGGACTAACTTAGGTTGCAAAGTGATCTAATTTATTGCTAACAGAGTCAGAGGAGTAAATGAGAAGTAAAATAAACCCTTCAAGGCCACCGTTTCTCTGCTCACCCCCCTCCCTCCTTCCCAGCAGCTGCACAAGGGAACAAGGCATGGGGGTGGGACATAGGTCATTTCATCACCCAGATCTTCTTCCCCTGCCCGGGGAGAGGCTCTTTTCCTCTGCGTAGCCATGGGACTCACCGTCGGCCGCCCGCCCGACACTGCTACAGTGACGCGGGTCCCCACACAGGCAAACAGTCTCCCCAAAACTGCTACGGCGTGGGGTCCATCTTCCACGGGGTACAGACCTCTGACCCAGGCCGTTTCCATCTCGGGAGCAAGGCTTCTTCTTTTTACTGGACTTCTGCTGGACCACGCTCTCTCTCTCTCTCTCTCTCTCAGGCACCCACGCACTCCATGTGGGGCACTCAGTTCAGTCTCAGGGTGCAAGTCAAGGCCTGTTTCTCCACTAGGACTCCCTCTGGACCATGAGTTCCTTCAGGGTATCCACTTGTTTCATCATGGGCGAGTGGATCTCAGCATTTCCCGTGGGCCCCCATGGGCTGCAGGGGCACCCCCTGCTTCACCATGGGCCTCACCACGGCCTGCAGAGGCTGCAGAGCTCCGGTGCCTGGAGCTCCCCCTCCCCCTCCTTCTCCACTGACCTTGGTCTCTCCATGTTGTTTTCCCTCACATGCTCTCACCTACTCCTCCTCCTCTGGCTAAGGAAAAGTGTGTGCACCCATTGTTTTGATTTCGTCTTAAATATGTTTTTCACAGAGGCGTAACCAACATCTCTAATTGGCCCAGGCTTGGCCAGCAGCATGTCCATCACCTCAGAGCTGGACATGGTGAAGGCTTTGAGAAGCTTCACAGAGGAGCCATCTTTGTGGGGGGCCCCCCCCACTAGAAAAACCTGGGCCAAGCTAAACCGTGACTACCTACCATACTTTTTATACTATTTGAACCAAATAAATAAAAACCAGGAAAACTTGATGTGACATATTGCAAGATACTTAGATCCGAGTAGCTTTTTTTGGAAGTTCAGCTGCTGTTTGATGCCAGATGAAGAGAAAGCTCTGATCTCAATACCATCATAAACAGATGAAATTTGCAAATGAGTGGCTTAAACAACTTTAAGAACAGGGATCTGCTTTATAACAGTATAACAACATAGATTAGCAAAATACCAGCAGGATGTTTTACATGACTATTTACTCCCCTTGATCTTGTCCTTTTAATATATTTTAACAAGAATAATTAACTGTTCAACTAACTTTCTAGGAACATTTTTATTATAATAGTAAGAAAGAAATATCTTTTTTTTTTTCTGGTCATATGTAGCTGACCACTTTTAGGCTAATATATTAATAGGATCTTAAAGACCGCCCTAGAAGACCTGTAACATGTAGGTATACAATGTTTACATTTTATTTCAGGGAAATATAAATGAAAGCATGAAAGTTATGGCAACTCTTTTATCACTGACACGAATGTATACATGTGTATACACAACCTTTGCACACTGTTGTTTTTTTAAATAATGGATTTAAATAAATAAAAAACCAGTCAAAGATATTTCACACAAATCATTGAACTACATTCCACCAGATCCTCAAGCCCTCCTCACTGATTTTGGGTGAGAACATATTAATCCCTTATGTTTCTAGCTGTATTCTTAGTCAAAAATGCAAGCTGCAGACTGGCATACCAGGGAATAGTGTTCCTATTTCCAAGTCACTGACAAAACTCTTATCAGCCTCTTTAACGGTAAAACTAGTATGAAGCTGATAGAAAACTCAAAAGAAAACTTCTAGTAATAGAGAAGAAATCTGTAAGAGCCTGTTCTTAGTTCCCTCATGGGAGGATGTTTAAAGCAGAGTGAGAAGAAAGCCCTAAGATTGGACCATCTGCATGAACTCTGCAGTTTTAGTGCCAAGATTCCCATGTACTTCTCTGTCCAGATGGTATATACAAAGTAAGAAAATCCCAAACTAGAGAAGTTGCTAGCTCAGGTGATTTGCTTTCAATATCACTCATTGTCACTTGTTATGGTGAATCTACATCTCTCAGCTGTTATACTTGTTATAGTCATATGTCAGTATCACCTTTTTAAATATCCATTTTCCAAACCAGTGATGTGGTTTAAAACTAGTGCTGTGTTATCTACTTGCTATTTAAAAATGTCTATTGATTTTTGATAAGTTATTAATACAAAATAAACATACATTCTAATAATACTTCGGTATTATTGCTAATTTTCAAAAATCTTGGGTTTATATTTTTTCAACTGAAAGTTGATTATATAAATAATTTATTTTTAGTTTTTCTTTCAAATACAGATACAGCTATATGATTGACAATGTAATTCTTTTAATAACTGGCACATTACATCAGCGACCCATAGCTGAACTTGTTCCCAAGTGCCATCCATTGGGGAGCTTTGAGCAAATGGAAGCAGTCAGCATTGCCTCAAACCCTACTGAGCTCTTCAATGCAATTCTGGTTGACACACCATTAGGTAAGAACACTACATTATTTCTTATTTTCTTCTTAAAATTACTAAATTTATATTCTTAAGAATAGCATGTTTCCCACTGGTTATGCTGTTTTTTGGTAACACAAAACATGAACTGTGGATCAAGCACTTCTGAAGTGCTGTTTAGGACATATTCTATCAACATTTACTAATAGCTTCTATATCCACCTTAGGTAGCAGACACAGAGAAAACATGCTACTCAAGAAGTATAATGTATATCTTTTATATCCAAAGGAGTAACTGATTTAAAACATTTAGTTTTTTATTTCAACACCTACATCTATAATTTAAAAATATATCTCCACTAAGGAAAGAGCAGATAGCTACTAATAAATATTAGATATCGTGATAGAACCCAGATGCCCTCTTGAGTCTTAGGCATGGTTCAAATATGAAGAAAAGTGCTATTTTGAAGAACTAAATCAAAGAGCAAAACAGGGTAAAGTTTGGCAATGTCACATAATTGAAATTAAGATGAAACTCTGCTCAGTGTGGTGCAGTACCCAACACAAACAAAACCTAATAAGCTACTGAGAATAAGATGGAACTGGATGGATCTGAATATGTGAAACCATTACATGCCCTCACCTTCAGTATTATTAGAGATTTTGGGTTCTGCTTCTCGAGAAAGTGTGGTAGATTGGCCCTAGACAGAAAAGAAATTCCCACCCAGCCACTTGCTTACCCCCTACTCTCAGTACAATGAGGGGGGAGGAAAAAGGTAGAAAAAAGAGATTGTGGGTTGAGATCACCTACAAAGTATCGTTGCAGGTAAACTACACTAAACTTGGGGGGAAATGAACTCAATTTCTTACCGATTAATATATGTATGACATAATTAGTTACTGTACTAGATATAAGGAAACAAACAGAAAATAATGCAACATTTAGACACTTGGGGAAAATACCTTCCCTTCAGCCTTTGCTGCTCCTTCATGCCAGGCTCCTCTCCTTTGCCCCCTGTTATCACAGCAGGTTACACTGCATTCCTCCAGTGAGGCAGTGCATGTCACAAGGAGAAGTGGGAGTTTAGAGTCATGGAATCATAAAATGGTTTGGGTAGGAAGTGAGCTAAAAGATCAGCTAGTTCCAACCCTCCTGCCATGGTCAAGGACACCTTCCAGGTTGCTCAGTGCACCATCCAAGCTGGCCTTGGACAATTCCAGGGATGGGGCATCCACAACTTTCCCAGGCAACATCTTCCAGTGTCTCATCACCCTCACAGTAAAGAATTTCTTCCTAATATCTAATCTAAACTTACCTTCTTTCAGTTTAAAGCCATTATCCCTTGTCCTATCATTACATGATCTGGTAAAAAGTCCCAGTTTGGTTTACAGGTAGGCCCCCTTCAGATACAGCTGCTGGACTGAGGGGCTTGGCTGTGCCCTTTGGTCCCAGCTGGAGCTGGCTGTGTCCAGCATGGTGCAGTCCAGGCGCTCCCTCACAGACGCCGCCCTGCAGCACATTCCCACCAGCACCTGGGCACTGGCACACTGAACAGTGAAATCAGAAAAGGGACAGAAGGCAGCTAAAATGAACTGTGCTGCCATGTGTAGACTAAAAAGTCCAGACTGCAGTCTGGAGTGGACAAAGCTGATGAGAGATACCGGAATGGTTTAGAGTCCTGAGGGCAGTGCTTTGCTCACAGTGAGTTATGAACTGCTGCTTATCAAATCCTTCAGAAGATCAAATCCCAGCAGAAAACTAGATTTAAAAGGTAAACTAAACTACTGTTTTCACACAGCTGATAGTAAATTTCTGGATTTTTCTTTTGCTAAATAAGTTTGTAAAAGGAGAGAGTTGTACCAGTTCTTAAAGTCATGGGACAAATTTATAGGCAATAGATCTATAAGTTGAAACTGAAGGGAACTCTCAGGGCTACACTTTCTGATGTTCTCCATTCAAAATCTGGTTGCTGAAAGAGTAGGAGGGGATAAGACGACAAAACATGGACAGGCTTACATCCTTTCTGTAAATACCAACTTCCATTGCCACTGCTTGAGACGACACTGTCATATAGTACTGCTCTGCCCCACTGGGATAGCTAGGAACAGCAAGAGATTGGCACACTTTTGTTGCTTATGAATACAGTATTTTTAAATGGTTCAGCTGCACATGTGAAATTCATCCTCTGCCTCCCTGCTCAAAAGCTTGGTCCTTAGTTCTGCAGAGAACCCATAAGTACAGATGGTCAAGGTCAAAGCATGTACCCTTTATCAGTTGACACCTGTTGCCTTTGCCACATTACATACTCAAAGAATAAAAGGGAAAATAGGAAAGAGGATTCTCCTTAACAATTGCAGAGTACCTGCATGATTTCAGACAAAAATTATTTTTCACGTCCCTCACTATAAAATCTCCATAATAACCAAACTATGTACTTGAGAGAAGATTAGAGCTTTCATTAGTGTTCCCATCTGATTCTCTCTGGAGATACGAACTCTGGCTACAGCACTGATGGATTCCCCTCACTGCAGATTCTCATTAAAAAGGAGGGGATAGGAGGATAAGGGGAAAATCAAGTGGATTTTTCTTCCTCTCTGTTATATCATCATTTCGTGTACAGCAGAACCCTCGGATCCCTGTTCACACACTGGTGAACAATAGACAGGAGATGCATATTATCAGCATGCAGATTTATACTGCTGTATTATAAACTCTGCTTTCAGCTGCTTTCTTTCAAGATTGCCTGTCTGAAAACGACCTGGATGAAATGAACATTGAAATAATGCGCAACAAACTGTACAAGGCAAGTTTTTGCAACATAATGATAATATTTGTGGTTTATCAAAGTGTCTCAGCAAAGGAGGTCAGTATCATTAACCCTGTTTTATGGATGGGGAAACAGAAATATGGTGAGATAAAGCAGGCTGTCTGAGGTCATCTGGTTGATTTCAAGTCCAGGAATCAAAACCAGCTGCTTTCATTTCTACTCCACTGTTTGGGGAGTTTTCAGATTTTAGGTCTGCATCCAAATTCTAATTTAATATCTCATTAATGAAAATGCTCTAGATGTCAGGCTAATATCCAGATCCATTTGTTTATGAATAACTCAGTTATCCACCAAATGCCTCAGAACTCCTAGCTCCTAAGTGAGCCTAGACAGGCTTTTGGCTAACATTTATCTTTATTTATATGAGGAAGATGTGATTTGAAAGGATCTAACTGTTTTGAGGCTGGATAACATGATTATTACTTAAGGATTTTGTATAATTTTCTTCCCTTTTAAATAATTTTTAGCATTGTTACAGCACAATGCTGTAAGGATATGCACCTAACATGTGCCTTGCATTTTCAAAATACATTACAAATATTAGCACACAGGTCACTACTCTGAAGATGGTCTCTTTAAAGGCTATCCGTATGTCATTCCAGTTCCTCCTGGCACATTCTCTCCAAAATCTTTATTATCTTTCTTTCACAGTGGATGCCCCAGACTGCAGGAAGAATTTTTTACAGTGATCTGATTGCAATAGGGGGAAAGAAAAAAACTCTTCTGCTTATTTTACAAATTTTATTTATAAATTCTCAAGCCAATTTTTAATTCTTAAATCTTTTACTGATTCTCTCATTCAATACAACATCAATTATGCCCGAGTATTTTAATTTTTCATGTATTTTAACTCTTTCATGGTACTACTATACTATACACCCTTTTCCCATTTGGTAACAGACACATTTGATTCTTATATCCTGTGTGGATGACCATATATTAACACTTATTAAATCTATTGTTTTTCTTCTTGCTCATCTGAGTATTAGGGGAACCATTCTGCAAACACTACTAAATTTTTAATGTATAATTTCTCCTTTGCTTCAGCTGTCAATGTGATCAATTGTTTCAGCTCTACTATGAGATAGCACTATACAGAACCTAATGCATAAGTCTATGCAGTAGATCCCCCTTGAGATGTCTCTACTTACAATTCACTTAATTGCATAGGTAGTGACAGCTCCTAACAAGATTGTGTGAAGTTGTAGCAAATGCAGTCTAATACGAATGTTCCCTAAGACAGTATTTTGGGGGATGGAAAGGCGGGGTGAGCAGAATCTCTGAGATATTTAGTGTCCTTCCTGCACAGGTATTTTTAAATGAGTGCAGATGCCAGAATCCTTAATAGACCAGAGGGCTCTGCAAACCAATATTACAGAAGCTTTGTCTGCTGCTCTGTCCTAATCCAGGGTTTAGGGTAGAGCAGCAGGGATTAGTTTGTGTATCCTCATACTGGCCCAACAGCCGTGGCATATGCCCAAATCCCCTCCTCCACACACTATAAATGAAGAGTTTCCTTCAGCCATCTGCTTGTTATGCAGTGGAAGCTCAATGGAGCTCAAAAAAGTTCCTTCTTTAGAGAGCAAGTAAAACATAATATTTGTCCTGTTACAATTTTTGCAAACATTTGAACTCCAGTTGTAATAACAGGGTATTTGCATTTGAATATTTGAACTTTCATTTGAATGACGTAATTAAGCACATAGTTAAATTTAAATTCATAGGTTAAATTATCAAAGTTAATGGAAGTATTTAAAAATGAGGTTCGTGGCTGTCTGCAATCCTGGTCCAGGTATTAAGCAGCATTTAAAATATTTCTCTTCTTCTTTCATGTAGTCTTACCTTGAGGCATTTTATAAGTTTTGTGAAAAACAAGGTGGTACTACAGCAGAAATAATGAGACCTATTCTTGAGGTAAGAAAAATTCAGTCTTTATACATTAAAATATTCCACGATGTTGTCATCATTATCTCACTTTGATATTTCCTGTTCATTCTCTCCCCGTTTGCAAAGTTATCTGTCAAATATTTGTTTCTCCTCTAAATATACCTGTTTTTCTAATATGTAATGAATAGTATATTCAAGGATGACTTTTACCTTTAGACTAGAGAAGCAGCTAGTTCATTACTAGGGAGGAGCCCGTCTCAGTTAATATTTTTCTGTAACAGAGAGCAGAACAGAGTAAATGGTTCACTAATCTCAAACTGTTGCCCTTTAACATTTCTCTCCATTATGTAGAAAAAATCAAAAATGTTGATTATTGAATTTGGGACAGTTAAAGGCTGGCATTACTGTCTATTTACTCATCAATAACCTTTAAGCTTCCTGGCACTATTATGTTTGTTTACGGTCCTATTAAAATTAGTGGTTGGAGTTGAGTGACCTTTGGAACTAGTGTCATATAAAAAAGTCCAACATTCTGTGTTATATTTTTGTCTCTACTCAGAAAAGATTAATATCTATTTTTTCCATGACATAAAAAGTTCCTAATGTTCTTCCTCCTAAAGCATACATGCATCTAGTGAATGATATTTTTGTCTCTGTTATTGTAAAAAAAGATGCAAAAATTTTTAAAATTGAGTTCTCACCATTCAGGTCCCCTTTTCTTCCCACACGGTCTATCACAATTCTTTGCAGAGACTGAGAGCCAGACCACCCACTTGCTTCCAGGAGTCTTTTTTTCTGGATAAGCAATTTTACACCCTGGAAACCAAAAAAATTCACTGAGCTCTGATGACATCACACTGCAAGTTTGCATTTAGAAGAGAGATAATAACCCTGGGAGCTCATCTCTGAAGAAAGAATGGGTCTGAATTACCTTTTACAAAACAATGTCCTAAAAGGGATTGCAATTTCCTATTTTAATGAAGCAGGTCACAATGTTTCACTTTATGCTCTAAACAAAATACTCCTAATCAAGTTAAATTGAATAGAAATTAAGTATTTTGACTTTTCTTTTCTTAAAAATAAAAATCAAGAGATTGGCTGGCAGAGATAAAGACATTTCCCACAGTTCATTCAGATGGTTCAGAAAGTTCATTTTTAAATAGAAATTCATGCTGAGAGCAGATTACTTCCTAACATTAGTTTAAGCATGTTGTAAAACTCTCTTTATACCAATAGTAACAATTTAGCCTATGATAAGCTTCTTTAAAATCCCCATCTACTGTCAATCAGCCAGGAGGATAAACTTTTCTATAGAAGATTTCCTATTCTATAACATTTTATTAATCTGAAGAGACACATAGAGCAGACTACTAATGGTTGAGTTCACAAAAAAACAAAGTTGAATTATTCAAAAGAATATTTGCTATTTATTTTGTAATCTTATATGTAAGACTACCAACCTGACCCTATCAGAATGAGGCTGAGGTATTTAGCTCCCCAGCCCCCTGACCACCACGCACGCTGCCAGACTTCCATATCAAGAGTACTGACGATATCTCTTCCACTGTGGACAACACACACTGCATGTTTAGCCCTGAATCTGGCAAGTAACTGCAGAACTACACTGCAGCTAGTGCTGTGCCTGTTAGCAGGGCCCCATGCTAAATTCTGAACTAGCAGTCTCCCACGTGGAAACTTATGCACTTAGGAAATGATCATCCTCTGACTCCACCTCTACCTGCAGCAATCAGGCGGTCTAAGTCACCAAGTAACTCCCTCATGGCCTTTCTTTCTATAGAGAACCTCATGTGTCAATAATTTGATTAATTGAGAGGTCTGTATGGATGGGAATGATCCTGTAAATTCTCTTAAACTGGGATCCACCAGAAGCAGAACCCAAACCTGCTACCATTAGTTGCAATTGCCTCTAACAGGTTTTTCACCATCAAAATATTACACATTTAACAGCTGGATTCTACATGACTTTAATAAGTTTAAAAAAGGAAGCATTTGTCCTTCTAAAACAGTTTCAGTTAGTCTAATATGCCTGTTTGTATTAATAAGGGAAGTGAAGTTTGGCCGTGTTATTCATTAGCTAGAAATCTTTTCAAGCACACTTATTTTCTTCTCATTACTTCTTCATTGTTTACTCCTTTTCCTTACTTTGAAGTCAGTGCCCAGAGGGTGGCTGGTTCCTGTTATTGTGTGTTCCAGTACACAGGAGTAGATCTGTGTATATGTGTTTAATGGCTACAGTGGTAGATTTGCGTTACAAATGAAGCCTTATTATTCAACAGAAAAGAGTACCTCTCTACTTAAAATAGCTCAAATATTCACAGCATAAGAAATTTTGTAAGCTGCCTAAAATGTGCATGTACTGTATTTACTTCACTTGGAAGATTTTCCCTGCATAATCCCTGCAATTAGCAAGGACTCTGCTGTTTTTAGAACATGAAAGTAAGTAATAAACAAAGAAAACCATAGTCAATTTAGATTTCAAGACAGAAGAAAGATTATTTTTTGTTTACTATTGCACTTTTAATTCACACTCTAAGAATGGTAAGTGAAATTTTGCTTTGTACAAAAGAAGAACCTGAGATCTAGACATTGGATTGACTTTCAGTCTACTGCTGCAGTGAAAATACAGATACTACAGGCATCTAAACCTGACACAAGAAGTGTAGCCTTTGATTCTATGTTTTAAAAATTAACTGTTATTTGAAACACTTAAAACTTTAACTTGGCCAGTAAATGGCCCCCTCCACTTTATTAAACTATCATTTTAAATATGTGCATTGAGAAACTATTTTTTTTTCAGAATTTTCATTCAACCTTTACTATCACCAGCACTCTGAGTTACCCCAGAGCAATACTACTGAGTCTTGGTCCTTTCTTTTTTTATTATTATTTATAAAATTATTATTTGATACTCTTACATATGAGGGCGTGAGGAGAATTTTTTGTTGTCAGCATCTGGGTAAACAAGCAGGGAAATGAGGAAGCAGCAGAAATGATATTTTTAGTACAAAAATCACAGAATAAAAGCTGTGGTTGCAAAATTTTGTTCGATTTTCTAGTTAAAATTTAACTCATATTTGCAAAGAATTTACAATTTCTAAAATAAGTTTTCCAATGCTCTCAAGTCCACTTTTTTTTAAAAAATTAAATTCCCATAGTTTGACTTACCAAAAAACCCCCAAATATCCCCACCTTAAGTTAGAATGAGATGTCTAATAACACCTCTTTTTTCTTTGTTTTGCATATTAAGTTTGAGGCAGACAGGCGTGCCTTTATCATCACCATTAATTCATTTGGGACTGAGCTGAGTAAAGAAGACCGAGAGAAGCTGTATCCAAACTGTGGAAAACTTTATCCAGAAGGCTTACACCTGTTGGCCAATGCAGATGACTACGAGCAAGTGAAGTGTGTTGCAGAATACTATGCAGTATGTAAACTACTTTTTAAAACAAAAAGAAAAAGTACAAATACTTAACATTACCTGATGTTGGCAAAATTTTGAAGAGTGTACACATAAGTTAGAAGTATTTTCGAGAGAGGAAAACAATCAGCAGAGGCACTAAATTTTCCATAAAAATGTGCATGGAATAAAAGACCTTTGATATGAAGACATAAGATTAGGATATGACATTATTACCTTAGCGCAATACAAAATTCCTCTTACAAGGATGTTTAAGTAAGACCAAATCACATCCTAGTAAATAAAACTCTTCCTATTCCATTAACTCTCCCCAAACTGAGTTTCACTTCATTGCTGCTGCCTCCAAATTTTGGAGCATAGCCATACATCATTTTAAACTGAGATGACCAAACAATTCATGTCACAGATTAGTTCAAACCTGATTTACTGCCAGTCTACTATAAAAATTCCCCTCTGAAAAGTTTTCTTTAAATCACTAACTGATTCAAAGAAGTAGACGAAGATGTTAATATTGATGCAAATAATGCTGTTTTAAAGATTAGTTAATCTGCAACCCTTGATATATGAATTAACTGTTGTACTCTATCTATCTATAATATTTAAGCTACATCTAAGTAGGTACACAAAACAAAATGTTGTCTGGTCTACTGCTTTTTCCACAAAAACCCACAAAGCTGGAGCTGTGCATCTGCTCCTGTGCATAATCAGAACATTTTCATCATGAGTTACCATGTCAATGGGGTATGGAGCAAGGTTATTCATAACATGGTGGGATATTTAGCTGAATTTGGGAACCATTGTAGTAGACCTATAGTACATTCCTACTTTAAGGGAAAAACAGAGAAGGAAATGACACAGAAATGTAACATCTAAGAAATCAAGTCAAATATACCTGCACAGGATATTCCAGGATGACATACCAGACTAATGGATTTGGATACAATAATAATGCAGGAAAAGCAAATCCAGCTGATGACTGGAAATAAAAGGAGCAGCCATGTGAGGATCTGAGTTCAACATTTTGGTTCCGTTTAGAGCTCTGACTCTGATGGATACTACTTGTTCAAGAAGTTCAGTGCTCTCTGTCTAAAGGAGTGAAAGGTCATATGCCATTCTTCAATAAGTCTCTTTTAATGCCGTTGGTAAATTGCTTTAAATTGTTGGAAGTGATGGTAAGAAATACAAGAACAAATGTGATTTTTCTTTCTTTTGCTGACTATATGCTTTTAACTTTTGATTTATGTAGAATTGTAATCTATACATGAGTATTCTATACAGAAAGATGACTTCATGTAGATTAATTTATAAAGTAATGTAAGGCTATCTGTGCTACATAGAATGCAAAAGTACCTTATTTCCATGAAGTGGTTGTCTATGCTTTTAGGAATACAAGGCTGTGTTTGAAGGTGTAGGGAGTGGCACCGGAGAAAAGACACTGGAAGACGCATTTTTTGAACATGAGGTAAAAGCTTCAAACCTTAAAATATATAAATGAATGTTATTTACCTGGACTAATAATTAAAGCAAGAATGAGGTACCAGGCTTTTGATTTTACTGTACTGCATCATTCGGCTTTGTATACAAGAACATGGATTTTATATGGCTGCCAACATTTGGCTGAATCAATATAGAAGGATTTACCTTTTTAAGTAAAATTAATCTTATAACATTCTTCTGAAGACTTTACAGAGCTGTCAATCCTGATAGCCTATCCAAAAGCCATCTCATATACACCACTTAATGAAATTTCTTTTGAGTAGTCTATTGGAGAAGGTATTTCACCGCTGTCCTTTATTTCCTGTAATATTGCTGTAATCTATTACCAAAATTAATCCACACATGACATTTCAATTACACTGATACTCAAGAGACTGCTAGATATAGTCATGGTTGCAAAGTTGCATAAAAATCTTGATCATAAAAGCTACCATATAAAAATCCTATTAGCCTTCCTTGATATTTTATCATAATACTTATTTCGTCTTTTCTACAGGTAAAGCTGAATGTGCTTGCATTCAACAACCAGTTTCACTTTGGAGTATTTTATGCCTATGTGAAATTAAAGGAGCAAGAATGCAGGAATATTGTATGGATTGCTGAATGCATTTCTCAGAGACACAGAACCAAAATTAACAACTACATTCCAATTTTCTAACTCTGAGAATCTACAATGCCTGAAAAGATGCATCATTTCATAGAAAAGAAGAAAAATCTTATTTCAAAAATTAACTAATCAGATGTTTTAAATTTTATTAATGAACCTTCTTATATACATCGATGTAGGAAAAAAAGTGATGCAACTAGAGATATAAGTATTTCACAAGGAAAGGCTAATGGGTTTATTCACAGTTTCATTGGTAGATTTGTTCCCCACTGTACCTATTTTAATTTAATTGATCAATAAAAACCTCCTGCAAGGTCTTACATGTATATTCTTTCTCTTTTGTGGAAGCAAGATTTGTGTCAATAACATTTGAAAGCTCTTTAATGGTTTTTTGGGGTTTTTTTTTCTAATTAATGTTTTTCTCAGAGGGCCAATTAAACCACTACTTTTATCTCACAGGGTCTTTCTCAGTGCTTACAGATTGTATGAATGACTTAATACACAAATAAGAGAGAAATTGAGATTCCCCTTAAATCTGAAGCGGAAGCCAGCTGAACCCAGCTGTGACCGCTTTCTGCTACTAATGTAAATAAGTATCTTCAGTTTCACTAAAATATTTTTGTTTCTTCCTTGCACATGAGGAGCACCATAAGTGTCAAACAATGGGGGTCTGATCTAGTCCACAGCAATAGAAACATCCCCTCCCAAAGAACTGTCTTTATGTATGCACCAGGGAAGATTATGAAACATGAATGAAAATGCCAACCAAGTCTGTATCAGTTTTACATCAGACATAAACAACACCAGCTCTGAGCTATTTGAGGACCTGGCTAGGATCAGTAACTAAAAATAGAGTGAACAGTTGAAGCCAGATTGCAGCAGGACAAGATTAATTCTGCTGAAGAAAAAGGAAAGATTTTGAAAGCCTTATCAACATTCTGCCTTCCTACTCTATTCGAAGAATTTGCCCTTTTATCTTTCAAACACGCTATACCTTGATTTTCAGCATGACTTCTCGGTTTTAGGCTGCACAACAGCAAATCTCAGTCTTTAGCTGACTGTTCCTCCAGTAAATATGATACAGAAATACAATCCATTTCCTGCAGAGTAGACAAAAAAGTAAAATATATCTGATGTCAACACCTCAGAATTCTGAAAAACATTCAGGCATCATGGTTTTAAGAACTGAGATATAATATAGCTCTCTCTATAATACATACGTGTGCACATGCAGTCAAACAGAAAAAGTAAGAAACTTTGTGTATTTTTCATAAAACCACACCTCTTGAACATCAAATAACAACAAAGGGTCATATCCCAGAATATCTCGTACTCATTTAATGCAGAATTGAATTTTTAATATTTTGCTTTATTGTGAATACCAGACAACTTTATATTATTACTTTAAAAAATATTTTCATAATTTAGTTTAGAAATAATTTAGTAGGAATTTTGAAAAATTGACTAAAATAATAAATATATAAGAAAAGAATACAAATATTATTTCTATATAGAGGCATATTTCTCCAGTAGATCCAGCAATTCACAACGAAATAAAAAGAAACATAAAAATAGAAACCGAAGATTTGTGGATTGCAGTTTCACTTTGTTGTGTGCAGTTTCTCCCTTGCAGCTTTTATTATCTTGGACTTCTTAATTTGTATTTCCCAGTCTAATCTGTGATCAATGCTTTCCAGTTCTTACCTATATCACAAACTATTTCACAAACTGCAATGGAGAAAGCAATAGAAAACATTGCCACAAATTTGCATTTTTTTTTTTATATTTGCATTAAAATTATATGTAATTCTATAATTGCATTTTAAAAAAGGTTGAAAGTAGAAGAATAACAAAGTCACTGGTCTGGGACACAGAAACTGAATTAATACAATTCAGCACAGTGCATGAATACTTTTTCTGTACTGATAAATCAGGCCTCGTTACTTGAACAAAAATGAGCTGACTTTCTGCCAAGAATTTTCTGAAGTGATTTGAAGGGGAAAGAATCTGCTCTCCACCCTAAATCATTCTGTGCCAGGGAAGATACGCAGCTGCTATTGCTACAGTCTGCATACTGTTGGCTCAGAAAAAGTGAGCAGGAATTGCAGCTTACATGACTGTGTTGTCAGCAGAACTGGTCTTTAGACTGTGGAAAGGATAGCATCAGTGTTGATTGACGCTTTTTTCAAAACATATGTCTAGATGCTTGGTAAATGAAGACAGGATGTAATAGACCTCAATTACATTCAATTCAAGGACAAGAAAGCTAGGACTTTAAACTCAGAAGTCCTCAAAACCTAGCTTTTTTTTCTACAAATACTTCAATTTAAATTACTTTTTTGTTAGTAAATTAGTCTTCATGCTGGTGTATATATATACAGATAGACAGACAGACAGACAGATAGACAGATAGATATAACAGAGTCAGAAAATTTGCTGAGTTGGAAGGGACCCATCAGGACACACACATACACACACATATTATAGATATATAATATAAATTATATTAATTATGTAAATACATATAAAGGCCATATATCATCTCTAACAAGATCTTATAGAGGAAGTTCAGATCACAGAATGACTACCAAGGGCATCATTAACTTCTTAATGGTAATGTCAACCTGTAACACAGGGGAACAGGAAGCAACCACTTTTCATCTTCTGCCTTTTACCTCTCCAACAACAGGAACTTGTGTTCACACTCTTTAATGGCTAAGCCTATCCACATAAATTTGTTCAGTATGATTATGTTGACTCTGCCCCTTGGGCTGCATCTTTAATGAGAGATGGAGAGCAGGACTAGGAATGAGTTTCTGGTGAGCTTTGAGAGCTGCAAATCTTTCTTTCCCATCTTTGCCTGAGCTGTAGCTCAGGCTTGATGTGCTTGCCATCTGCTCACAAACAGCTGAGCAGCACAGAATTGTGGATGGACCAGGTGTTCCAAGCACTTCTCATACCCAATCCCTCCTTCCTACATGAATTACTGCATTAGGTGTCTCTGTTAGGAACTGAAGATTTATAGGATGAATCATAGCAGAGTGTGGTCATAAGACTCTCTCTGGACTCATAGTCAGATGACAATAGTAGACTCTCTTGTTCTGATTCCATCAATTCCAGCATGAATTTCAGGAAACGCCAAAAACAACTCAGTACCACCCTTGGCTTACATTACACATCTATGGATATTAGAGAAGCTAATATGGTGCAACTTAATTTCCTTTCATGCATGACAATATGTTGCTTTCTGGTTTTACTAAGTAGAGCCTAAGTTTGAGTATATAACTTTTCAATAACTCAACAGCAAAACAGCATATCTAAAGTATATGAATTTAGAGATAGCTGGCCAGTGTTTGGATTTGCATCAGATTTATAAAGCTGTTAGGATGAATATGACCATAATAGTTTAAACAAGAAATAAGACAAAACCCTTTGATTTGCTGGACAACTAGATTGATTTACTGAGGAATGTAGAGGAATAATGTAATATAAATCACAGAAAAAAAAAGAAGTGAAAAATGGCAATAATATCCACCAGGATGTTAAAACAGTTTCCATGGCACAGAATGTCTTTTCAAACAAACACAAAATCATTCACTATATTGGAATGTCTCCCAAATGACAAAGAGAAAATAAAGATGGGATTAAAGAGATAACAAGATAAAGCTCTCAAAGGTAAAAGTTTTTATATTGATGACACACTGTAATAAATATTTGACTATTTGGAATCTATATTCCACAATTCTTATAAGCATTACTTAAAAATATGTATTCTATGGAAGTTAATTACATATTCTAACTCGCTACTTATGACATGTAACAGCAAATCAGACGGACTGAAAAGGAACAGGTAGTTCTTGAAAGGTCCTTGATAAGAAAATGGCCATATTTTTTTTTCCAATGCAGAAAAAATACACATTCTTATGTAATTAATATTATATTGAAAATGTATATACTCTTTTCCTTTGTGTCACATTGCTTTCTGAAACTTCTGCTTTGTTATATAACCATGCATGTACCCACACACATACACATACACGTGCATCAACTACAGAATTTTCTACTGAGTCACATACCTGCTGGAAATTGAGAGAGTAACCATTGGGTAGTCTAGAAAAATTTCAAAATTGTTCCTTCACAACACTTTTTTTAACCAGTGAAAATGTAAAGAACAATTAAAATATTTGAAAGATTTGTAATAAATTCATTGAAGTCAAATAAAGCAAAGGAAACTCTTTTTGCATTTTCAACTAAACTGATTTGAACCATTTTCTTCATACCACACAGCACAAGAGGCAAATGAGAGCACTCAAATAATTACAAGCCTGATCTAAGGTCATAAAAATTCTTTACACTTAAAATACCTCAGCCAAGTTCAATTGAACCCCATACCAGTGTTGTTTACAACATCTGACTATTAGCCAAAAAACCCAAACAAGCTTGAGAATGGCAGAGTTTGAGGACAAAAGCTGTCCTTTATCTGGACAAACCAAGAAACAAAAAACAAAAAACTCTTCCCTTAGTAGGGAAATTAAAAAAATTCAAAAGGCTGAAGGTATGCTTTTAAAAATCTTCCCCCTCAACCAGAGCCTTGACAGAAATGGCTTCATGAGTGTGTATATGTATATATATATATGTATGTATGTATGTATGTTTAAGGAAAAGACAGGATGGAACCATCATAACTGTTACAAAATCGAAGTGGCTTTATCTATCATCTGTTACATGAAGAGGGAGTACTAACACTGTCAGAAATGTGCAGAACCTAAAGAAGCCAAAATAAACAGATGAAGTTTATTTATAGCAAATATTAGGACTTTCATAGATGTACGAAAACCACAAACAAATTCCAAGTTACTTCAAACAATATGTTATAAACATACAAATATATATATATAATTGTTTGATGTCTCAAAAAAAAACCCCAAAGGACTTAACAAAAGTATATAACTACATACAGCAAAAGCTACTATAGGTAATAGTCCACTAACCTGCTCTTATGGGAATAAATGACAATGCTCCAATTGAATTCAGTGGGAGCAGGGTTAGAGCTTCTGAGGTGAGTAAATGGCTGTGTTGGTGTGAGCTGTATACATGAGACTTATGTGAAAACCTGAACCTGTCCTTCAAACAGCTCGGTGTGGCAGACTGCTGCCAGGCGTCCTGCAGCAGCCAGGAGGCTGAGACAATGATTATGCCAGGTAGTAACCAGCATGGTCAATGTGCCCACCACAGGTCACGGTACACTGAGCAGCTGACTGAAAAAGATAACGTTTTCTTAGAACCCTTAGATGAATTCATGTTGATGATTTATTATTGGCAGGAGACAATAACTGAGAAGTTTTGCCAACATTATTATCACCACTTCCCTCTCTGGTGTCCATGGTCTACAATAGAGAGCTTCTGAGTGGGTGCACTTCAGTCCAAGTCCAGAGGCTTGACCACCTGACTAATTAAACAGACATTTAATTTAGTATATGGGATCCAGCTGCACGTAGGCTTCTCATTTTGCTTGATATAAACAAGCAGAAACCAAACAGGGAAAGCCACCGAAACCAGGGAAGGCCACTGCTTTTAAAGTGCTAGTGAAAGTGACTGCCTAAAATAATGCCATGACTTCCATATCGAAGTCTTATTTCTGTCATTCCAAAGCAAAGAGCCTGTCATTTAAAGGTGTGAGCATTAATATTTTTCTCTTAAAAGCAGCAGTAACAGTTTACAATCTCCACCATGGCAGCAAGGCTGTCACTCTGAATGTCATCATAGAAGTATAACTTTTTTCTTTTATAGTTTTTAGATCAGTCCTTGCTATTGAATCATGACAAATGATATAGTTTGTAATTTCATCTCTCAGGATTTTACCCGTGCCAAAGCACAAGCCAAGTTTTGCTTTAAAACAAACCCTTGCCAAAAGTATGAACTCACAAATCAAAATGCCAGCCTCTGTAATCAGTCCTACTCATTCTAATCCCATGTGCCCTACATGCTATTTCATCTAAGTGTCTTGCAAATCAAATGTTTCATTGCACAAGGCTTCAAGAATTGTGGGCCAGATCTTGAACAAACATTCCATCTAGATGTCCAGTCTTATTCTTGAAGTGGGCTGTGCCATATTTGTTGGATTTAACTAAAAAAAAGAAAAAAAAATTACTAAACCAGATCATAGCCATTTATTAAAAAACACTACACTTCACATACTGTGAACTCTACAGGCCTGAACTCTCTTATAGATTTGAGACCTAGCAGGAAAACAGGATAGTGAACAGGAAATCAAGAAACTAGAAAGTTCTTTCTTGTAAGTATTGCTTAGGATGCCAGTTGCTGTATTTCATATCCACTGGAACTACTTTATGGATTGCATATGAGATTTTAGGGGTGGGATATTTATCTGTCTGCTAACTTAAGGAACTGCATACAGGATTAATCTCAGAAGTCCCTTTAGAAGTCCCCAGGACTTTCAACTCCAAAAGAAAATCTCAGCTATAAGAAATTCCATGTTGTTCTTAAATATCCCCCAATGAATGGAATCGGACATTATTTGCTCCTACAGGAGACTTACACAGTACACATCACCTGGTGATCTATATTTCTAAGGCAGTACAGACAGTGAATTGCCATTTTACGAAAAATAACAGACTGGTTTTTTTAATGGCAGCTCAGAACAATGCTCAGAATGCATCTGCCTCATTTTTCAGTGTGAAATACACAGATATGGTTTCATATGCCAAAGTATTTTTAAGTAAAACCCCTAACGCTGAAGAGTTTACTGCAATTAGTTGTAGCTACAGCTGAACGCTCTGGAAAGGGTGGGAACAGGAGTTCAAAGCAGCAACAATAACCACACAGGTGCAGGATCGATGCATGTACAATCTTAATCTGCATTACCTTAATCATGGTTAGATTAGTTTAGTTGGCTGCTGTTTCATTCAAATGTTGAGATTGATAATATGGGGAATGCACCATCTAGGCAGAATGACAGAGGACAAAGTTGACCCAGATATCTGCCTTCTTTCAGGTTTAAACTATTGCAACATTTTTTTTCTTCTACTTAGCTTTGAGCTCTTAGGGAATAAAAGGTATAATCCAGTCCCACATGAACAATGAGCCTCTGAAATGCTGCAGACAAAACTTATTTACCAAACAATACTCACTTGTATTCAAATGAAGTGATAGCAATTGGAACCTAGATGCTTTCAAATACATTCTACCCTTCTATTTTACTTACAAAACAGTTGAGATAAGTAAGTGTGTATGTATGTTTTAATTTGTATCACAATGCCTATAGGTCATAATCAAGATAATGAGTCCCTTCACCCACTATCAGAGCACACAAACTAAGAGCTAAAGACCATCAGGTACACGGCCACTTCACAGGGCACCATCACATTAATAGGTACTGTCTGGACAGCTTAAGCAAATCAAAATGAGTCCTGTACTCAACTGAACAAAAGACATATATTGCTGACCAACAGCAAATGCTAAGCTCAGAGCACAGCTATACTTCTCAGGAGCATAAATGGGCTATCCAATTCTGGAACAGGAGGCTGCTCCTAGATATAGATGCCAACAACTACATTAACTTATCAATTAAATCCCTCAGCAGGGAGATCTTGGGATTGGTCTGTGCTGCCAGAACCACTTATTTATCTAGAGCCAACAGTGAAAGAGCTGAAATAGTTTTGGCTGTCTGCTGAACCACCCAAGCTCAATGAAATGTTCTAACTAGCATGACTTAAAGCCATGAATTTGCAGGCCTGAGACACTGAAACCAGATGAAATTGAGCCCTGAAACTAATGGAGTTTAGGTCTCTAAACTTTTTGCAAATGTACAAGGTGACTGCATGACAGGAAACAAATTAAAGTTGCACCAGTTCCGCCTTCTAAGTGAATTTAAGCAATACTTAGTCACTAATTTGTTCAGACTGAGACAATACTAGGCAAAAGACAGGCAGAAATCGTGCAAGCCAATTGGAAAATTTTAAAGTCAAATGACAGGTGAGTTTGGACATTCTGAAGAGTCAGAGTCTGAACAAGGCTTGTTTAGAGCAATTTTAGATTCAAATGCTCCAGGCATGACAGAGTTATGTTTTCAGTGCCAAAGTCCTAATTGGTTTAAGCCCTATAAACAAAACAGAGTGGAAAAATATTAACACGTTAGTGCTGGTGGATCAAAGAACAGAGAGATTTCCCAAGGCCACTTTGGGAAGAGACAAGAATTGAGCACGCATTTCCCAAGTCTTAGTTCAACATTTCCATCATAAGGTTCTTTTTAAAAGATTTATTTCCCAGCTAATCTTAACAATAGTGCATAGTTCAACCCCCCCACTAAGGGTAGGTCAAATTATCATCAAAGATAACTATCCTGAACAGACTCTGTTTTCTCTTTCGTAGTGCTCAACTACCTAAACAAGCTCAGTCTCTCCTTGTAGATCACATTTTCTAGATGTCTGATAAAATCTGTTTGTTTGCTCTGGACTCTTTCCAATTAGTTCACATCTTCTGAAGTGCACCAATTAAGATTAGTTTTGGGCACAGCATCAGGCACATTAATGAGAATGATGATTATTAAAAACTCTCTCAAAACATTTCAGTTTGTGTACTTATAAAGTACATAAATAAGCAGAAGGAAAAATAAATAAAACCTTTTGGAAATCTAATTTGCCCAAAAGAGTTCTATCACCTACTCAAGGATGCTGGTAAACAAGGTCTGATCATTACTCAGACAGTATTTGAAGTCACAGAAAGAACAAATAACTGACATATTCTGGCAAAGTCCCACAGCATCCAGAATGGGGACAATGATCTAATTCCACTGAAAGAAAAACAGTTAGACAGTCTGTCTCCACAGAATTAGAAATTCAGAAATATATAGACCAATACCAAAATCTGTCATAAACTTGAAAAATTAAAATTACCTAATTTAATGGTATTCTGACACCAGTTCCAAAGTGTCTAACTTTATAGAAGTATTGCTTGGTGACAATACTGTCTTTATCTCAAGTAAAGTGGCTAAATTTAAGTAAAAAAGAAAGTTGTTTTTCAGAAGGAATCTGCTATCATATGCAAGGTTAATACTAGCTGCAATGGGATGATTTTTACAAGATAAGGAGTAGTGTAGACCGAGTCATAATTAGTCCAAACGTGTTTGGGTGCAGTTTGTCCTTGGCTAAGAAAAAATGATGCTCACACTCAGACCAATGGTTCTCTGTCTCTAACACAGTAGTTTATGAATCCTAACAAAACTAATACCAAAATTTAGGAAAAAAGTTTTTCCCCGTTTTGTTCCCTCTCAGTTCCCTGTTACAAATAGGATCCACCAACTTAATACAAGTTTTGACAGTTTGAAATGATCATGTATATGTGTTTACATTCATGGTGTGTGATACTGTTGCACTCTTGCCCTGCAGAGTCAGGCATGGTGCTCTATTCTTAAGATAAGAAAATACTCAACAGTGAAGGGATCTTATCTCAGAAACAAGGCAAGAGATCAATAAAGTTATTGCTAAACTGGAAAATACCTTGTTCTCTGGCTCATAAAATCTGTTGTCAAGATGAAACTTAAGTTGTAAAGCAAAAACCAAAAACACTTTTGTCTTCTTAAAACACTAGCAAAGACTGTTTACATCCTCTCTACATAAGATATTCAGATATTCATGGCCTACACAAGGACATGAGTTTTCATTACCAATAAGAATAAATACAGTTGGTATACAATTAGAATTGTATACTAATACAATAATGTGTTTCCACTTTCTTTCAGGCAGCAAGCCACATGAAAATAATTAATGACCTGCTTTCAAGCTGTAAGTGGAAAAGCAATGAAAAATTAAATTTATCATAATTTGTGCCCTTTCTGTGTCAAAGAGAGCATGAGGTAAAAGTAAACTTAGAAATGTATCTAGCTCAAGGAAGGTATAATACTTGATTATTTAAACTTTACTAATCTCTCTGGCTTTTGAAAGCCTTGCTGGCTTTTGAAAGCTAGATGCTCAGGAATTATACTACCTTGTCAGAGAGAAGTCCATTAGTGAGAAAAAGCACTCTGGCAAAAATACAGAAGGAAAAAAATGGAATAAACTAACTTTGTGTTAAAAGTATAATTTAAAAAGAACCCAAGACACAATTGCTGCACATTTTGATAATTCCTTATAGAAGTCTTCATAAAACTGTCAACTTTTCATGCCATCAAGTGGATTACATACATCAGAGAAATTACAACCAGTCAGTTTACTGACCAGGCCTAAGTCAGTTCTTTTCCTCAGTATGTGAATGACTGAACTCAGTGGAAAAACTCCCTACACAATGACTTTGCCTGATCCACTTTACACTTGTACTACAATCTCATAACAGTAATTTTCAGAAGTTGGTGGTTTCTTTTCTGCTTTGCTTTGTTTTGTTTTTAATTATGAGAGAAAAACAACAAAAACAACTTTGGAATTTTATATGGCAGATTTTCCATGCAGAAATTTCAGCAGACATTTCAGGCCAGTACAGGAAAACAGCTCTTTCATAATTAAAACATTGACAATGCGAAAGTCCAGAAGAGATTTGAATAACTGACCATCATGGGACAAAGAGACAACTCCACCATTGAATTGTCAAAAAAATTAAGCTCCTTCACAAAGATCATTGGACCTGAGTCTTCTGATTGAAGCCTGTCCAGCTTTGTAAGTTATGTTTGTTGCAATGAAAAAAAGATAAAAGAAAAAATAAATCACATTGGCTGAAACTCAGTTTTGTTATCAGGTATTTGTTTGCAGGTATTTCAGTATATTAAAAATGATAGGGAAGCTTTAGAATCATTTGAGAAATATATATATGTATATACACACACACACATACAAATATATAAATCACACAAGACCTGTATGATGAAACCTTGCTTTTTAGAAGAAAATGCCTTCTCATCCCCATTAGAATGTAATTCAGATTGACTGAAAATGCAATTACAACATCTTAGCTGTTGTCCAAGTCCTGTGTTTGCTCTTTGGCCACTGTCAGTGCAGCAGGCACAGCTGCTGAAAAATAAAAGCAATATCTTGGAAACAGCAAAGGCTAAGTATGTGGATCACTCTCATGCATAATATTTCGGGAAGAAAATCCAATTCAATTGCTACCCAGAGGGTAATGTAATGGAACAAGGATAGATTTCCATATCTTTGCAGAAAGCCCAAACATTTGTTTGATATGAGTGAACTATTTCAGAATAACTCTGAATTATCTCTGCCTCAGAAGGGATATTATTTATGCAGAAATATATACGCTGTCTTCCGCTTTTTTTACCATTTCCCTTTCAAATAGTGACTGATCTCCAACCTCCAGAAGCGTATAAAATCACTCAGATTCAAGGTGACTTGCCATTTGTGGTGATGTGTCTCTCCCTCGCCCCGTCCCCCCACCCCAACTCCTTTCCAGGTTGCAGTGCGATCTGAGAAAAGCTTGTTAGGCCTTGTTCTTGCAAACACCACCTGGGCTCAGCTCTTTCTGACCTTATCACAAACGCTGTCTGCTCCCAGGAACTCCTAACAAGCTTCTGTTTTTCTCATGATCAGCCTTGGAAAATAGTTCTCTGCCCTGAATGGCATAACATTCCAGTTCTCACACTTTCAAAGAAAGTGTCCACCCAAACTGTGACCAGGATGAAACATTGCTACCCCTAAAACCTACTCTCTTGCAACCCTATAAACAGCGGTCCAAGATGGAGCCTTAGAGCTCTCCTGGACCGCAGCGGGCTGTGACCAGCAATGTCCCACTGAGGGGGACACCTCTCAGAGCCAGCAAACCCTCAGGTTTCCTATACCTGGAGGGTCACCGAAACACAATGTCTCCTGCACTGACACCCTCATTCCTTCGCCCGGTGGGAGATGCAAAAGCATCCGAAGTGAGTATTTTCACTGACCTCTGAGGGAGCTTTTTCCACAGGTACCTTACTTTGCACTGACTGTTTCTGTCTGTGTACATACCCTGTGTGCATATGCTATAGGTTACGTTATAGTTGTAACTTAGGCTAATGGTGTTAAGTGTTATTTCTCTGTTAGATTAAGGTTAAGCTATAAATTAAGGTATATATTAAGTTACAGTACAGTTAAGTTTAAGTGATGTTAAACTTTAGGCTGCATTCCTTTTGTCCAGTGTCCTGTCTACACTGTCTTTACACACACACACACACCCACACCACACCCCTAGGTAGTTTTCAATTCATTCCTGTTTTGATTGCCTGGATTTGCTGTTGCTTTCTTTCCCCTGTCCTTTATGAGTAGAGTGAATCTTGCCAACGAATCTGTTGTGCTTTCTAGCTTAATATGAAATCTGACTGTTGCACATTCCCTTGTTGGTGATTTTTGGGAGATCTCAAGCAAACCCATTCAGGACACCATTAAAAAAACCATGTTTTTAAAATCATATGGATTCTCACTTTGTTACTGCATTAATATTTTATCCCTCTCGTTTCATTGAGTTCCGCTTTTGTTAATTTTTGTTAATTAATTTGTATTTTCTTTAATAAAATAAATAATAAACTTGTATTCCAAGAATAATCAAGAAAATTGGTCTGTGACCTTCCTCAATATGGCAAGACTAGCATGCTCCTTAACAAAGTTAATGCGCTACATCTTGGGAAAGAGGGGAGAAAATAAAATACTTACGTTTGAGAAAGGCACGTTAACTCTCTCCTCCTAAATGTAGTTTTTAATTTAATTCATAATAAAATCTTTATCATTAGGGAACTTTCTAACTGACATTTTAATATGATTATAGATATTGAGAACAAGTTAAAAAGTTTCAGTACTTTCAAATAAACTGTTATTTTACCTGAAGTAAGTACCTAGAAACTTCACTGGGTATTGCTTGAAAACCAATTTTTAATATTGTGCTGACTTACATAGACTAACCAACTGTGTGAGAAGAGCTACATGAGTCAATACCATTTTTTCCTAGTAATTTTTGTGAAACAGGGATGAAAATGAGTCATGCTTTTGGGGTTAATTTTTTTTTTTTTTTTAATAGGTAAAACTGTTCTTAAATTTAATAAATTTCATATAAATACTGCTCCATCTAGTTAATCATTCCTTCATGAACACTAAAGCAGTATTTTCTTTAAATTCTAGTGAGGAAAAATAACACACCTGAAAAAGAACGATGCCGGTGTATGTTACATATTGATTCTCCCTCAGGAATAGTTAGAATTGTCAGCAGGAATAATAATGACAATGATAATGATAATGGTTATAATAATAAAAATTTATAATATATTAATATTCTGCTTTCTGTTATTAAAAAAAATCCATCTTCCATCACCTTTTTCCTTTAAGCCCTGCTTTCATTTTTCTCTCACCTACAATTCAATAAAAGTAAGAAAACTGATGGGTAGTCCTATTTTCTGAAAATAGGAACCATCCCTGAGGCCATGTTCAAAAAGAAGATGTTTTGTGCACAGTATTGCACGTCAGTTCACTAATTCACTTAGTACTTGATAGAAAGCCAAAGGAGATTCCTACAGTTCACACACAGAGATCTGCAAGATAGGACTCACCCTTTAAAAACACAGCTGATCTATTTGAGCATATCTCCCACATATATCTTCCACATACCTTTGCCTGTAGGAATCTCTGCACTTGAAAATTCAGAACTAAGTCTGTTCTTCAAGGTCTTATATCAGACAGAGAAGTAACTATGGAAAACCTTGTGTTTTCTAAACTAAAAGTCATGGACTTTTGCTCATGGCAGAAGCTCATTTCCCTCTTCTATATCTCAGACAGCTGAGACTACACCAGGAAATACTGACTTAGTTGCATTACTTGTGATATTGCCAATATTTTAGTGACCATGTCACAGACTGGCCCACCAAAGCAACAGATGTCATCTAATTGAAGGCAGAAGACAAAAGAGCACAAAACCAGCTCTATTTCAAACATGTCTTTTTTCATTCTGTCAGATCTGTGCTAAAAATTTTACATGTTAAACTGAATGTGCAGGATGTGGAAGAAGAAGTGCAATGCATTTTTAAAGGCTTTTAAAGAGCAGCAGTACACTGATTTCTATACTAAACATTGAAATGTTCTGTATTAATATTTAATTGGTTAAAACACTCCTGTAAAAGTCATAAGAAAAATGAAGTCTTAAAAACAACAATTTAAAACCAGTATTACTCCCATCTATGCCTAAAACATTTTAACTAGCAAATTACATTTACATAAGTATAAATTTTATATCTAATTTTAAAATATACAACATGCACAAATTGCTAGTGAAATTTTAATAATGATCTGGGGACAATGTGTCATAGCTGCATTAAAACAGAGAAAAATAAGAAAATCAAAAGAGGCAAAGCTAGAAATTTCCTAGTTTCTTCCTATTAACAGTTTAAACAGTCATGGAAGGAACTGTTCACCAAGATTCCCATGTTCCACCAAGGAGGTGCACTGCCTTAAAATTGAAATGCATTTAACTACATTAAACATTGGGATTTTTAATAAAGAAACAAACAATAGTATACTGTAAATATTTGGCAAAAAAAAAGGACTTTCCCAAGTTGTTATAACACATGCATGGATTATAAGTCTATTTTATTACTAGTATACATACAATACTACAGTCTAATTCTTATGTCCAGTTGAGAAAAAGGAGAGAGGATTTTCACAGACAAAAGAATTCTAAGGCTTGAGGGAAAAAAGAGGGGATTTTCAGACACAAAAGAAGTACTAGGGCTTGAGAAAAAAAAGCCTGCAGGTAAGAATCCAAGAAAGATCAGAGAGGCAGCTCAGGAGAAAGCTGAGGTTCAAGATCTTCACTTTTTCTTAGAACAAAAGAAAGTCATGGCAAGGGTTCTGCACAGAAATGCAATAAGCACATAATCTATATTAAAAGAAGAGAGAGCTCTCAACTCTTAAATAAGCAAGAACACTATACGAGTCACTGTAATATTAAGAGAAAGAATATATGGTTAAGTTTCAGAAAATACGAATTTGAAGATTTCAATTTCTTAGTTTTTCTGATTAATGCCCAGAGAAGGATTGTCAAAAAACAAGAACGATTTGCAGCTCAAACTGATGGCTGACTCTGGTTCACTTAGGCCATATTCTGACAAAGGACAAACACAAATTACATTCACATGATCATTTTCAGTTATGCAACCTAAATAGGGCAATAAAGGAGAAACCCTTTGTCCTGCAACAACCAAAACCTTGATTCTCTGTCTGTGGTCTCTAGACTACGACATTTCTCAACTTTTTCAACTGAAGGAGCACTTAACCTTTGGAAGCAAAACAAATTCAAATGCCACCTTGTGCTTACTGTGCCAAAGTACTCACAACGGCCTTCTTTAAAGATAAATAAAAATACAAGTAAAAAAATTTAACCAAATTTTTATTCTCTTCTTCCGTTCTGCTTATCTGTAGGGGAGAATATGGCTGTGCAGGAATGTCTGGTTTTGACTTGCTTTTTGAGCTCCCTTTTGATATTTTATTGACCATCAATTACCCACAGACTATAGGCTGCATAGCATTGCTTTAGGTAGTGCTGCAATTAAATCACATCACTCACTGAGCACTGGAACTAATGAAGCTTGGTCTCTTAAAGATTTGTTTTTCATGGTTGATTGACTTTGGTGCCCAAGAATGCAAACTCCAACTAAAGCCTTCTCTTATGGTAGGCATTTATAAGGGCTGGCTGGTTTATTGTTTACTCTTTCCCTGCTCCCCATTCTGCAGTGGTTAATAGTGTGCAATTTAATGATGTAGCTTTTCCTTTGTCTGTAGCCCTTCCAGGGAACATTTACAGAAGCTTTCTACTATACTCTGCCATCTATTTTCTCAAGGAAAAAGAATTTATCAGATTTGCTAGAGATGTTTGAAGTTGGCCTGTGAACTCATAAAGTTATTACAGAAATTTAAGGGTAATTGCACAGACTTGGTAAACATGCATCTTCCTTCCATGGGAAGTGAGAATAAAATAACTTGCCATACTCTGATTTTCTTTTCCAAAACTCATTGCCCATTTATTGGTGTGAAAAAATACAAAATATTGCCACTGGAATTTGAATAGAACAAACCAAACTATTTCCCTTCCCTTATTTAAATACCCTCCCTACACCTCATGCCTTCTAACAACCTCATTCCCTTCTATTCTCCACCCCCAAAGTGATCTGCTATGCTCCCACACTCTGCTGTGACTTACCACTTCCACTGGGACTGAAGCGTCTTATTCTCCATTATCTGTCTCTATACACATCTCAGGCATCTAAGTCACATTCAGCTTAATATTTGTGCTCAACCTCAGCCCTGCTTCCAAGCCAGAAGGACAGGCATGTTTCAAAAAAGTAACCCAGTACACAAGAAGAGACTTCAATCGGTGGCTCAATGTTTATCTGCTACAGTTTTAAGACAAAAGTGAATTTACATTAATACATTTCATGCTATTGTCAGTGTGAAAACAGTATTTGATTAAAAGATAATTATATTTTAGCTGTCTTTCAAATACATTACCATATGTTGACATAAAATCTGAGGTTTCTGATTTTAGAGACGACCTTGCAACAACAGACTTAAAGGAAATTACAACACAATCTCATTACAATGAGATGAGACGTACTGGTTTATAAATTTTTTCCCCCACAAAATAAGTCTAACACTCCATACTGCTAAGAGATAGCACAGAAACAACAACACTTTGACAAATTGTTTCTATAGTTTTCTTGGATTTAGCACACAAACCTGTAGACTTAAAAAAGTAAAGCAATAAATTGATGGCTGATTCACTAATGTCTGAATGATGACTAACAGATCTGAAAAGCTGTCAATGTCCAGGTATTGAAATAACTGTATTCTTGAAAGACAGAGCCATTTTGGAAGATGTTTGTCCACAAAAAAAATAGATTTTTAAAAACTGTAAATTAAAACCAATAAGTTTTAATTTAATTTTTCAATAATTCACTCAGTCCTTATAAATTTACAACTTTTGAATGAACAATTTTTGGTCTTGGAAAAAGAAGTAGGAAGAAAAATCTTCTTATAATTCCAAATTTATAGACAAAGAAACTAATATTGTCTAATTATTTACACTACTACATTGCAAAACCCTGTATATTACAAACAAGAACAAATATTGTATACATAATAGTAGAATCCATCTCTCACACCTTATATGAGAAGCAACATATTCATACCTCTGACAGATGGAATGAAATAAATAAATAGGAGTAAATAATTGGATGGTTCAGTACCCAAGTTCCTTAACCATTGTGAAACTAGAGAGTTTTAATTATACATAGCAAGAAGTGACTAAACTAGGATTGTACATCAAAAACCCACATAACAACATAAAGACAAACCCTTATTTCTTACCATATAAATAAGATATTTTTTAAGGACGATATATGTTTAAGGTATAATTTTACAGACATGAATATGTATATAAGTCAAACATATACATAACTATACTTAGTCTGCTTTCAGAACATAACAACCATGGAATCCGGGAGAGAAATGGGAGAAGACTGACCAAATGCCAAAAGTGCAGACATTCAGTTGTTATATGGAGTGTTTATTGTCCTGGAACAGGAGCCAATATTGTGCATTGAAAAGCCATTGATTAAAATGTCTGAACACTGTTGGGAAGCAGGACCAGAAACTAAAACTTCCCAGCTGTTCTAGCTTATGTTCCCTAGTTGCTGAGTTGTCTGGCATTACTCTGCTGCACTACTTCAGTGTGCCTTTGTAAAGCTCCATAGGGCTGGCACAGGAAGGATAATCCTGGTCCTTAATCAGACAGCACTGACTGGTCGCAGTCTGACTTGAAAAGAGAGATTGGTTTGAGTTTAGGAGGGCACAGAACACAGGTTTTTTTTCAGGTCCCAAGTTCTCCTGTCATGACATAGTAATGCCTAGTGATCACTGCTACGACGTTTCCTCCCTGCTTCTGTCCTCGCTGTAACTTCTGTACTTTGTATTGATTTCAGATCTTTTCAGTACTGGATAAACTCTTCATCATGCCTCCCTGATTCACTCTCCCATGGATCTAAGGTGACATATTACCCACCACCTGGACCCCAAACCAACCAGACATAAGTCAAGCAGTAATTCTTTTACTGCAATAAAGACATCAGGTGCCTGTTGTCAATGCCTAGGGACACTGAGTACATCCACTGGCAGACTTGGGTGACTATATCTACAGGGTTTTGTGGCCTGTGCTCCTGAGGGTAAATTTTATCTAAACCACAGTTCAGGTGTCTAAATGCTTTTTTGAATATGGTTCCAAGAAACTTGTCCAAAATTTTTCTTACTCTTGCATGAGTTTTGTAATAGTAAATCTCCATTAAAAAAAAAAAAAAAAAAGACAATTACCAGGGAAATCTTCACTCTACTCTCATTAGATACTGCTTTTAAAAATTTTTTTTACACATTTGGAAGATTAGGGCTGAACAAACAATCAACATAACCACTTGCATTTAAGAATTGTATTACAAAATTTTGCTCATTTCAAACAGAAACCTCACATAGACTAATTTTGCATGCCTTTGCTCAGGTGAAATCAGAATGCATTGGAGTCTATTAACGGCAGAAGATTTGGTTTCAGCCTCATCTTTTACTACTGCATTACTGTTAAGGAAGCTGAATTATTACACTTCCACTTTTCTATAGAAGATTTAGCTACTATTCTGCAGCATTCAGGGAATTATAGTCTAACATAAGGCTTTTGTATGTTAGAGAAATCAAAGACAAACAGAAATGTAAGTAGATGGTATTGTACAGTAATTTTATGGGCTACTAAAGCCATTATTTTGCAATTGTACTGGTTTACATCCTATTGAGATCTACGAGACTTCTCCAGAAATATAAATTAAGCAAAACTACTCTCACTCACTTAGACTTTCCAATTAAAGGCTAGTAGAGCTCACTGTCACTCCTGTGTGTGCAGTTACAACAGAGAAACATTCACTGAAAAGGTAAGACACAGTTCCAGCCAGTGAATGCTCTAGCCTTTTAAAACCTAGGTTTTGCAATAGCCCATCCTAAAATCCTTATCAAATGTACATTGTTCAAGCATGCCAGAAAAGATCTATTAAAATTGGATGATAAAACCAGTATATTCTGGAGTCTGTTTTATAAATATCTATTCTGAATCCAAGTTCTCCAGAACTCGCCTTACTTTGTAAAGAAAAAAGGAAAAAAATGTCAGAAATTCAGACAAGGAGATGTCGTTAAAATCTTTCACTAGTATCATTACTATCTAAGGAATGTTGTGTATAGAAGGTACTCTTACATTTATTAAAAAAAAAAAAAGGCTTCACACAGACCCTCTTGCAAATTTTCAACTTTGGTTGATTTGTTTTGGTAAGTTTAGTGGCTTTATCAGACCTTACCTGAGGTTAAATTTCTAAAGGGATAACTAAGGGGTTAATAAACACTCTTTATTTCACCCTAGAAAGAGCAAAGTTCTGAGGCAATATAGACACCAGACCTGCATTAACTCCTGCTAGCTTTCAGCATTGTATGATAGTCTGTAATATTTTCTGGCCAAAATACAGAAGAAAACAAACAAACAAACAAACAAACAAACAAACAAGTGTTTATCTGCAAAATTAGGACAACTGTATTGGCACTTTCTCAAATATAAATATACAAGTATAACTCCTAAGCATAACTTAAATGTTTTTGGCAAGTTTTCAGTGTATGGCTTTTAACCATTAGGTATTTAATACTATCGGGGGCTGACACATGAGGGAGCTCTCCTGTGAAGACAGGCTGAGAGAGTTGGCATTGTTTAGCCTGGAGAAGAGAAGGCTCTTGGGAGACTTTGTAGCACCTTCCAGTACCTAAGGGGCCTACAAAAAAACCAGAGAGGGACCATGTAGATGTAGAGATAGGACAATAGGGAATGCTTTAAGTTCAAGGAAGGCAGGTTTAGATTAGATATTAGGAAGAAATTCTTTACTGTGAGGGGGGTGAGACACTGGAACAGGTTGCCCAGAGAACTTGTGGATGCCCCATTTTCCTGGAACTGTTGAAGACCAGGTTGGATGGGGCTCTGATGGAAGGTGTCCCTGTTCATGGCGGGNAATCTTGAGGTTTTATAAGACATTTAAAACCAAACTTGTAGCATTAACAAACTTATGACATTTTACATTCATTAGTGTATCAAATGTCTTTTAAGAGGGAAGAATACTTGGAATGTTGCTGTTCCCCAGCGTGAAACAAATGTATGACAAAATTTGTTTTGAAATAGGGAGGAGGCAAGCTAGAGAAGCCCAAAACTCGTGCACAGGGTATTGTTTCATAGTGACTATACACTTTTCATACTTCATAAGGCAAGAAAGAAACACTTACAAATTTTACAAATATACTAAGAAATAATGCTCATACTTTCCATGAAATATCAGTATCAGATTACTGATATTAGCAACAAGCAAAGCTTAACAGAAATTAATATCTTATGCAAAGACCAGAGATAGAATATTGTCATTTATGCCTTCATCCACCCTTTGCAACTGGGAATACAATGCTACATCCATTTAAATTAGATTGTTTTACACCAGAAAAACAAACAGCAAGGAAAGCGAGATGGCACTTAGTACCAGACTCTGGAAACATTACCAATTTATTGTAAAAGTAGTTCTTTGGAGTAAGCAAGTACCTAATTTGGGGCAATCTCAGAACTAAAGTGGGAATCTAGTTTTCTTTAAATGTAAGATTTAGTTGTTGTAGAAAAAGTAGTATACACTGAATTCTGTAAATCAGATGGATTAATTACTTTGCTAACTGCAAACAGCTAGCCTTACTGCCCACGCCAGATTTTGTGACTGTAGAGCTCATATATTGTTACATTTACTGTGTGCAAAAGCTCACACCATCACAGTTTTCAGTCACTTGTACTAGTATTACCAGCCAAGAGAAGCCCAGCATTTTTTTTTTTTCTAGAATACTATAGGATACTTTTAAAGCCGAACTGTGCATACTGTTTCTTTTCCAAACTATTTTTGGAAACTTTTCCTGTAAATTTTCTAGGAAGAATGAATAGGTTCGAAAGCAGTACTTTTGAGAACATTCCTTTTCTTTCCTGAAGGAATTTACATCCTCAAATCAGATTGCTGGCCCCCATGTTGTTTTTTAAGAATAATGAAATACCAGACGTTGCTGAAAGTTGCTTCAGGGTCTCATACTGTAAGCTTTTGTTCCTTTCAATTAACAGTAGTGCTGGACTTTCTGGGACAACCACTCAAAGGCCTTGTTTATGCCCGAAAGTTCATGCTATCACTGCCTCCACACCATTACGTTGTACGGTACGAAGACAAAGCTTCATTAGTCTTCAATGCAAGGCACAATTTCAGCCTCACATATTTGTGCATATAAGTACTTTTAGGTTTGTAAATCCGCAGAGAAGGCCTGTGGCTTCTACCGGGGGAACGCCGGCCCCGTGCCCATGCCGGGGCTCTCGGAGGTGCCCATGCCGCGGCGGGCGGTATGTCGCCCTGCAGCGGGGCAGCTCTGCGCCGCTGCCGAGGGCTGCGAGGAGCTGCCTCTCCCGCGCCTACATCCGTTCGCCCCAGTGCGGGAAAGGCTATGTTAATCAGACAGGGAGAAGAGGTGCGGTGGAGGACGGGGAGCAGCCGGAGGGACCGCGACCAGGGGCCCTGTCACAGCAGCTGCGGAGGCTCCCGGCGGGGCTCTGGAGCCCGCCCTGCCTGCGCGGCCGGCGAAGGAGGGCGGGAGGCGGGTGGAGGAGACACCCCCCGCCTTTATCGGTCGCACCGCACCGGGGTGTGCTGGCTCTCGGCGCCGCAGAGGAGCCTTGTCAGGGGACAGCGACTCGCAGGAGCCCTCCTTATCCTGCCCCAGCAGGCTCTGTCCCGCGGACGGCACCCCCCCGGGGTTGCAGCTCGGCCCCGCCTCTCCCGAGGCCGATTCCGTACTCTCGACTCTTCTCCCCGCCGCGGCGCCCGACTTGGTTCAGCCCGGGGCAGGCACTAGGAATAAGCCCTGTCCCCTTTGAAGAGCCTCGGTTCAGGCTCTCCTGTTCCCTCCCACCGCCGCTGCGCACTGCTCGGTCCCGACAGGGCCCTCCCGCCCGGGCGGCGGCGGCTCCAGCGGCCACAGCTCCACAAGTTCCTGCTGCCCGTGCCCGGGGCGCGCGCACGAGGCTGGCTCGGCCGTCGGGGGCGCCCGGCGGGAGCAGCGGGAGCGGCAGCGAGAGCAGCGGCAGCAGCAGCAGCAGGAGCAGCACCAGGCGGGGCGGCGGCGGGAGGAGGGCTGTCGTGCAGGAGCCGCCGATGCCGCTGTGAGATGGCATCATTCTGCGCGGCGGCGGCGGCGGAGCGCGGCGCGGAGGGGTGAGGAGCCGCCGCGGCGGCGAGGAAGCGAAGAAGAAGAGAAGGGTGGGAGGAAGGAAAAAGAGGCGGCGGCAGCTGTGAGGCTGCGAGCCACGGTAAGGGCACAAAACAGGCTGTGCCGCAGCCGTTTCGGTTTGAGGTCTGGCCCGGCAGAAACACGGCTGCCGTCCTCGCTCCTCGCCGCCGCTCGGCCGTGAGCAGCCAGGGGGGTGGGCACTGAACGGGAGCGAGCTGCCCCTGACACCGAGGGGCGGGGAGGAGGGGAATGGGCGTGGGGGCTAAAATGGCGAAGGGAGCTGTAGTCAGGTCTCAGTCTCTCTTTTCCGGATCTTTAACTCGTCTCACCCCTCGGGCTCTACTGACGGGGAGCGGCGGCTGTTGCTTCTCCCCTCCTGATGCCCCACATGGTGCCCGGAGAATGGCTGTTTCCCGGCCGTCTCTCACTCTGGCTCGCGTCTGGACAGGGCTGAGGGCCTCTGGGCCCGCACCTGGCGAGGGGAGGGAGGGTCGGGGCTGTGGTGAGCCTGTGTCCCTATGGGGCGGGGGGAGAGGGAGGGGGAGTGTCGCCGGTGTCCTGTGTCAGGCGAATAACCTTGTTTATTCCTGTCTACGGCCTTTGCGAGGGTGACTGAGGGCTGAGTCGTGACCTGTGTCAACGCTGAGTGGATTGCAAGAAGCTTTAGTGGCCAGGAGTCAGTGAGGCAGCTCCACGGCCGGTCCTGGCTTGCTTATGTACGGGGTGAAAGCAGAGGAGAAGGATATTGTTAGCTTAAGTTCACCTTCCTTTGGTGAAGCCGGGGAGGGAGGAGGTGAGGAGCCGTGTGTCCTCCCCGGTGCGCTGCTGTTGCCCCTCACGGTGCCTCGGCTTACGGGCAGGGGCACGGCAGGGTGGTTTCGGTCACTGTTCAAGTTATAGGTGTCTGCTCGTCTCTTGGGGTCCCTTGTGATGTGTGACTGAGCAGGCTCTGTGAATTGAAGACCTCAAAAGACCTGTTTGTGTCGTTTATCTTTGTGTTGTTGCAAAATGTTACAACTCTGTGTGTTTATTTACTTGATTTTATTTGTAGTTGTCTTATTTTTGGAACGATACCAATTCTCATTCCAGTTTAACTAGGATGATCTAGCTCTGCTTCCAGATCTATAAATGTTTAAACTGTACATCAAAGAGAGAAAAAGACTTAACACCATCTAATCATTTTAATGGGAGCTTTTCGATGTTTGGGTGAAACTGTGGAAAGAGATATTCGTATTTCAGTTGCATTTTCACAGGGCAGCTATGCCATATAAAAAGTCATCAGGATGTTGTGCATTGAAAAAACCTCAAGTTATGCAAGGTTAGTAATACTGACTTACTCTAGGGGATGCAGTCACTGACTGCAGGTAGCTGGGTTGTGTATCGTCATACACGTAAAAGACATTATGATCTTCATAGTAATAAGAGTCCACCCTTAGAATTGGTATTTTGATTTAATCTCTTCACAGTATAGAAACAAAGGGACTGTTGATGGCTGTGATAATGCTTTACTAACTTGGACTGGTTGTTTATTTTAAAAAAATTTTCTATGCTGCCTTATCCAAGTCCATGTTGGTCAAGGTAAAAACTGACTTACTATTTCTGGTCGATTTTAATACTAATAAAGATGAAATGAATTTGCATAGAGAAAAAAGCTGAAGGTTTTTCATCCTTCTGAGAAAAATTTTATGGCTGCAAAAGCACAATTTACCTGGATTCATAACAAAGATGCTTTCAAATGGGGCAACTAGAAATACTTTTAGTTGATGTTGCTTGTGAACTTGTGGGTTTAGAATCCCTTTGTCACTTCTTTGATGTGTATTTTGAACTATATTTTAAAGGTCTAGTCCTGTAAGTGCTTCTAGCTTGAGCAACTTAGTATTATCAGTAGACTTTCCCCAAAAATACTGTAGAATAATTCCCTTGAATACATGGTTATACTTGAAAGTTTGAGGGGTTTGGGACTGATTTATTCTCTCCGTATGGGACACTGTTACCGAAAGAATATGGATCATTTTTGTTTGATAGTTTACATTTGTTGCTAAACATCAGTGAAAAAACACTGTAAGTCAACCAGTNCGGATCATTTTTGTTTGATAAATAGTTTACATTTGTTGCTAAACATCAGTGAAAAAACACTGTAAGTCAACCAGTATGTTCTTGTTAAAAGGTTTGTAATAAAGTTTAAATAATCACTTGCCTACAAGTGCTTCTTAAATCACAGGAATAATGATGCAGTACAGAGCCAACCCTTTTTCCTGAGTCTGTGGAACCCTCAGAAGAAAGAGAAATGTTTGCTATTTTTACTGCTTTTCATTTTTCTTTTTATCTTTCAGTATGAGGTTGGAAATTTTGATAAGTTGGAATTTCTACCTACTGTGCTGTTGTTTCTCATGAAAGAATGTGTGTGGGGAAAGAGATACCTTCTGGGTTTTGGACACAAGGAAGAATCCAGGAGTAAGGATCTGCAACAGGGAGTTGGTATCGCATTCAGTTTCTTCGTGCTTCCTATGGCATTAAAACACTAGACTTGAAAACTAAGGTGCCGTAATCTAAAAATCATGATCTAAGCCATTAATTGGAAATGGCTACTCTTTGTGCTTTTAAAGCAAACACTCATTGTTAGCTTAAAAAACCCCCTGCAACCTAAATCCCCCACAAAAAAACCCAAGTTCATTTTAGCATTGAGATAATGAAGTGTGAAGGCTAGGTGAGGGAATAGATGGAGTGATAAACAAAAATAAGTGCTTGCTGCAAATGTCTTTAAGTGATTCTTGTAAGTTACCTTTAGCTGTGTTAAAAAGACTCCTTTTCTCGTAAAGACTGAAAAGAAGGAGTGAAGCTACTGATAAAAATGTTGTATCTTTTAAGCTAGCTTAGTACTGCACTTGCCTGCAGTATTAAGCTAGTACAGACACTCTTCTGCACAGTGTAACATTCACTTGAATTTAAAAAAAAAGAAGGAAAAGAAAAAGCCTTTCTGGCTCTGCATCAGATGTGTAGTGACTCAAAATCAGAAAAGCTGCTCCAATGTGCCTGATGAAAGTATGTAAACTGGGGCAGGATTCCCCAGTTTCTATGGTAGTGTCATATTAACAAAAATCCTGTTATTTTTGCTGTCCTTGTGAAACTTGTAAACCAGAGCTACTGAACTTTTCCTTTGAATTATGAGTTGTGCAATGCACAGTGACACTCTTCTATATACTTAGGGCTGTGTCCAAATGCAGACAGTAGGAAGTGGTTACATCGAGGTCCTTTCAAAGTTTGTTGCCATTGTATCAGTAGGCCAGTTTCTGGGTAGGTTTTCATTCAGATTTACTGTAGTATGCTGGCTTTCTCCTGTGGTGACATAAAATGGCCATAGCCAAATACCATTGGAAATACCGGAGGTCTCACCTCTGGCTTCTTGAAGAAAAATAGTATGTCTGGAAAGAGAAACCTCTTCTTATCAACAGGAGTTGGGAGTGTCCAGAAGAGGCATTCCAAAGGCTTGTAGAAAAGAACATGTCTTAGAGTGGCGCACCCTCTTTCCCTGCCCTAACCCCCCACCCTGTAGAACACTGACATGGCATAGGTTTTGCAAAAATTTCCTATGATACATTTAAGATGGAGTAAGAGGGAGTTTTTATTTTTAATTGCTTTTTGTAAGTGAAAAGCTCTGATTACTGCTGCTTGGAATGTGTATTTGCTGTGTTTGAAGACCTGCTAGTTTAACCGGAAGAGTAGGTAAGTTTAGCTCTGTTTTGCAAGTGTAGTATTGTTTTACGGAGAAACACTGGAGATTCCAGGGAAGTGATCAGCTGTCAGAGTGGTTATAGTATGTCTGAATTGTTTACAGGGGAGAGTGCTAGGTTTTTTTTTCTTTAAATTTCTTAGCATTGGAGAGAAAGTATGCCAGGAAAACCTTTAGGTTTCTGTTGCATGTAGGTTTTAGTAATTATTGCATATATAATATGAAGCAATTAATCATTGCAGGTTTACATGACTGTACTGCTGTAGTTCTATAGCAGCCTATGCATGGCAAAGAATCCATTATTTTTTAATTCCCTCTCCCTTCAGTCAGTGTTGAGGATTGTGTAAATTGTTAATCGAATGTACGGTTTGATAATTCAGTACTGTTAAAAAAAGCACTTTCAAAATCCTGTTAAAAGAGAACATGACTTTGGATTTAACTTACAAATTCTACTGATTTTGAAAAGTCAAGTGAATTTTATTGAGCTGATTGTATTACTTTATAATGGCTTTTGATTAAATAAAGTCATAAAAAAAATTGGAGTGAAACGTGTTCAACAAAGCAGATTACATTCTTGGGTTTTATTAACCACCATTTTTCTTTTTGCTGGAATATGTTAGATATGCTTATGTTTTGCTTTAAGTGGCTAAGGTCTAAGCATACTTAAATGTAACCAGTTCAAATCCTGAAGACTGGTTAACATCAGTGAGGTTGTTAACTTGGAGTGATGTAGTAACAAGTATAGCCAGTAGTCTTTTCATTTGCAGTGAAATTCCGTGTCTGATGTCAAATACGGGGCATTTTTCATTGGCGCAAATCACTTTGGAATATTTTTTTATCAAATATAATATCAAAGATCTGTGTAGACTGTGTGGACTGTTTAGACAGTCTCTTGATTTGTCTTGCATGTAAATGGCATTGAGAATGGAAATGCATGTTGGTAAATGACCACTCCAGGAGTTCAAATGGCACAGAATTACTCCCGTCTGCTTTTATTCCGTTAGGATTTTAGACTTATTTTGCGTGAAATTGTTTTGGAGATAGAAGAAAGCAATTTAAAAACTGATGAGAAGAGGCAGTCAGATTCTAAAGATAAGCAGCAAAATAATTTTGGTTTATGCATTGAAGTATCTTCACCTTGCAGCCTGAAGTGGGCAGAGGAGAGCTCTCCTCTATGTTACTGTGAGCATAGACAGCGGTAAACAGGATACTCTGTACACATTTCTCACTACTGCGATTTTTAACCCAGATCTTTTGCTGTAAGCTCTAGATGGAGCAGGAGATTAGCAGAAGAATCCTTTAAAAAAAGAAACAACGAAAAGCTTTTATTTGTTTCTCATGTAGATGGGTGAAAAATATAAGAGAACTTTGGATTGTTTGTGCATTCCAAGGTAGCCAGCAATTTCTTAGTATAAATCAAATCAAATGAGTTGTAATTCTAGAATGAGGTAAACAGGAAAGATAAAGTTGATAATCTGTAAAATTGCACAATATGCTTTGGCATCAGAACTGAAAAAAGAACACATGTCCAGTTTTGAAACACAGTGCTCTATTAGTTCTTGAGAAATTCAGAAAGATTTTTTGTTGTTGTTGTTTGTAAGGATGAACTAAAACTGCTGAACAGATCATGAGGGCTTAGTCTTGAAAGCTGACCTTATTTTTACTAACTGGTGTACCAAACTTAGCTTCTTGTATTTTCTAGCATCTATGATGGCAAAAAAAAAAAAGTTTGTAGATATAACAATTAAAAAGCAAAATAAAATGTAAGAGGAAAGCTCAATAGAAGATGAAGAGTAATAGGATTGGCAAGCTTCCCTTTTCCCCTCAGCTCAGAGGTGTGGAAGCTGCTTCTTAAATTTCAGTTCCCTTTTTTCCTCCATTCTTGGCACAATTTATTTTCCACTTCCAGCTGTCTTTGTAGTGTGTTATCCTTTTAAAAAGTGATCACTTAGTATCTGAAAAGATTTTGAGCTTAAAAAAAAAGAAAAAAAAATAAAGGTGTATTTTGACTTCGAGATGCTAGCTATAAGGACAGAAAAAATTCAGTTAGTGTTGAAAATCTGGTGGAAGACTGATAATTAGTGTGTCATTCCAAAATAAAATAAATCCCTGGCTGAATGTCTTGTAAGAGATTTCTGACAAAATGTTGTCATGGAATGGTGAGTTAAACTACATTGTTAAGGGAATAGCTGTGGCAAAGAAAACTAGTTGGAACCTTAGTTCATAACATGACAAAAAGTCTGCTGCTAATGAACTGGCAAAATCTGTAGGCAGGGAAATTATTTGAGTAATGAAAATTGAACCTTGAGATGGAAGTAACAGTGGGTAGTGTAATATTTGGTGATAGATGCATTTTTTGCGTTGTCATAGGAGACCTAATGTGTGTTGGAAAGAGTAACTGCAACTATTGCTCAAAATGGGGTGTAATGTAAAGAACCCAACATAGTTAAAAATTGTTTTACAAAAATGTCCCATCAGGAATGGAGTAAAAAACTGAAAGTTCAAATGTATTCAGAATATAACATATATGAGTTTATGTGCTATTTTTATATTACTTACATAAGCATATTTGTTATAATTCTGTGGTAAATGGTTCTGGGAATCTCCTAGCTTTAGCTCTTTTACAAATGGTCTGTTGGGTTTCTTTGTTTATATTCTGTCTTTGATCAGGAAACAATAACTGATTGAGGAGAAAACTATCAGAGTAGTACAGCTGCTCTGCAAGTAAAATGAAAAATGTTTTTAGCATTAAAAAAAAAGTGAAGAGAAGCCTCTAGCAGAGGCCCACAAAACCTTAAATATGAGCAAATTTCAGCCTCTACTCTTAACCCTGTATCATGCAACTAAACAAAGAGAGGTTAGAGCACACTTTGAAAAGCTGAGGAGGGTAGTCTATCAAGATGTAATTCTTATACAATTCAGTTGAGATTGACTGATGTGTGATTCAAAATAAGGAATAAATTGTTACACAGACAAGGAGAAAATCCGTTGCTAAGAAATAGGGATTTTAATAAAAATGATCAGATTGTACTTTAGTGCATAAATAAAGAACATAAAAAAATATTTTCTAAGAGCAAGTTAGTTTAGACTGCCTACTGTGGCCTTTCTTGGTCATAGTTTATGTTTTGGTTTGGTTTTTTTTTAGTTTTTTTTTGTTTGTTTGTTTGTTTTTATTTTAATATAACTGTCAGGGACAGCTTCCTTTCAGAGTTGGTTGCTGTTCTTGTCTCTTTTGTATAAATCTGTTATGCTGCTTGCTTCAGTTTCAAAGCTTTAAAGGCCATAAGAAATCAAAATTGATTAAATAAATCTGTATTAGCAGAGACATACACTTTGGGCTTATTTTCCTGCATATTTTAACATTTTGTGTTTCAGTCCCTCCCTGATAACAGAGGGGAATGAAGAACATTTTTCCAGACATTTATTGATGCTCCACAGCTCAAAAACTGATGGTTTCAAAGGCTGATATATAGAAGATATAGGAATAGAATAAGAATAAAGCATACCACATCGTGCCACTATTTATATCTGCAGTGCATTCCTAGTTTGAATGAATGCTGTGTGTATTTTTTTCAACTTTTCCATCTTCTGCCCTGTCTCAAAATCTATATGGTATAACTGGAGAAGATGCAAAAAGGGACAGCAAGAGGAGAACAGATTTGTATGGAAGAAGACTTAGAGAATGACTAAGGGTTTTTAACACTTCAGGCTGAAGGCCTGTGTGTTGACCATATCATGCAAGTGTACGTTTTGTGAGTAAAGGATGCTGGAGATGCTTTTCTCTTGCTTGTCTTTCCTCTAATGTCTTCCCTCAAAAGTCCCTTGAAAATCAACCTGAGTAAGAGAATAACTTTAAAAACTGACATTCTTCAGTGGGAAGTTGGATGGTCTTGAGTGTGCACTTTTTGTAGCCACCTGGTTTCAAGGCAGTGTTGCTCTCAAGAATAAGATGTTAATAATTTTAAGTTTTATAACTTAGTCTTTAGCTTTTCACTTGAAAGGATACTGACCTTTGTGTGAGTGTGTTTTCTTTCACTGTTGCCTTTGTACTGATGTGTTAATATGTTTTAAACTTATATTGGTCTAGTACTGGCCCTTAAGAAGTCAAGCTTTGGGCCCTTCTGGTAAGACTTGTGTGTTATTAATTTTCATATTCTCAACTTGTATTTTTTTTTTGTAGTTACATCAGATTAACTCAGATTAAAACTATATTGGAAAATAATTAGCAGAAGCAGGCAACTCTTTGTTTCAAGAAGTGAGAATTATTCATCAGCTTGGAGCCTTAGTAATGATCAGGTTGAATTCTCTAGCACTGTAGAGACTGCAGGGTTATTCTTGAAAAAGTAAGTGACAATGCTTGACTGAAAGCTCTCAGGTAGCAATAGGTAAGATTAGTGCAGTCTGTGACTGGAAGTAGGACAGACATGTTTTAGTGTTTTAACACTGCTGAGATTGACAGCTGGAAAGAGCCTTGCATAGCACTTTTAAAAAATCAAATATTCAGAGAAAAGAGAGTGAGAACATGCAGTGAATTCTACTTACACCTCTTTGAGCTATTTTTTGAGATAAAATTACTGGTGAGAGGTGGATCACATCAAATGTCTTACTGACAAAAAATGTGCAAAGCCCTTTCTGCCACCTTCTCATAACACTGAGTAGGCTTCTCTTCCGCTCTTTGAATTGTTTTTTATGACTTACCAAAACAACAGGGAGGCTGCGAAACTGTCTTGTGGGGCAGTATTAATGTATTTCCCATTATTGGTATTCCTTAGTCACCTTTTTTCTTATCCCATAAAAACAAAGTGGGGACGACGTAACAGTAACAGCAGCCCCCTTGGTTAACATCCTTAAAGTTGTTCCATGTTTGCTAATTTTGCTGTGGCTGCCGTAGAGATGTGTTTACAACAGTCAAAGCTATTGTAACTAATAAGGTGGTGGTGACAGGCACGAATTCCTGCGAGTGGATTTCATAAGCTCTCTGGGCACTCGTGGTATGTGCTCAGGCTCTCTGCCTGTTCGGAAGCTCATGCGTCTCCATTTTCCATGTTGTTAAAATAGGTTACCTATGTAGTTCAATATGGAGGTGCTTATATGTAACTACAGTAACGTTTTCTGTTTGCAGTGGAGGTACACTAAAATCTGCCCATAATTCAACAATTTATCTTAATATATTACTTTACATTGCTCTTAATGAGAGTCTGATGAACAATAATTTATACCAAGCATTAGGATTATCCATAACAGAAGACAACCCAGAAGGGCTGGAGACTTGGGTAGCTAGTATATTACATGTTCTGGCACATATGAAAACTATTTAGCTAAATAATAGAATTAAGGAGAAAATACTCTTCCCTGATTTCTTTACATGTGTGTTGGCCTTTGACTACCATTGTTCTGTTCAAGAAACCTGGAAGTTGTTTACTCCATTTGTTTCACTGTGTGTGTGTTCTTATCTGTAATCACAGAGGAGCCATTGTGATATTTTTCATTTTTTAGTATTGTGGTAGGACCTAGAAGCATCACTGTGGTTAAGATTTGCAAGCAAGGCATACCCTAAATATTTTTCTGTAAGTTGCTCTGTAGCAGTGGAAGTAGGTTCCGTACAGACTTTTCTTAAAATTATAATTATTTTCTTGTGCTGTTCTAGACCTTTCTTACTTGTAGTAAAAAAGGCACTATGGTCTGCTCCAGCTCAGACTGATTTAGAGCTGCCTGTGGTGTTTGTGTAGACTTTGAGTCAGGCAGCATAGAGAGCTTGAGCTTATGCTGCAGCCCTTTGCTCAGCAAGCACATGAAGTTGACTCTTTCCTCTGCTATGTTATTGAACCTCATGAACCTCATGAGAACTTAGTGTATCAGAGGATGTTACTTCTCAGCTAATTTTGAGTAACTGAATCTGGTGGTGAACAGATTCACTTAGAGGGATGGAGATGAAAGGAAGATGGGGACAGGATGAGTCATGCGTGTGATGTTTGCTTGGGAAAACAAGGCTAAAAAGGTACTTGCTAGTCTAAGTATAAGACAGAATAGAACAGACAGATGTGTGCAGTGGAATCATAGTCACTTGTTTGGGCTCCTTGCATAACACTCCCAAATACAGTTTTTTGTAAACTGCTGTAATGGTACTGTATTTTTTCTTAGACCCTAATATGAGGCTGGCAGTAAGTTATAGATAGTGCCTAGATGAATACTGCAGCATTTGTAGCAATGGTCAGTGAATTGCTTGAAAAATACAAAAAATGAAAAACTATTTTGTATGTAGATTGCTATCCGTATCACTATGAGTAGATGAAGATCTGTTTTCTGATGTGGGCGGATGGAAAATGCATATAGCTTGGCTTAAGAAAGATAAATACAGAAATATTTATATCAGACCTGGTGTGAAGTGTTAGAATTTGTCCCAAAGAGGAGTAGAGATCATCACTTATGAGGAGCAGCTGAAGATACTATGTTTGTTCAGCTTAGAGAAGATGAAATGGAGATGTGAAGTCATTGCTGTCTACAACTTCATCATGGGGAGTGGACAAGGAGGTACTGATCTTCTGGTGTCCAGTGATAGGCAGTGAGGGAATTGCTTAAAACTACATTGGGAAAGTCCAGGTTGGTTAATAAGAAGTTCTCCACTGAATCATGGGTTTATATTGGAAAGGACCTCAAAAGGTGTTAATAAGAAGTTCTCCACTGAATCATGGAATGGTTTATGTTGGAAAGGACTTCAAAAGGGTGGTCAAGCACTGGAACAAACTCGCCAGGGAGGTGGTCATGGCCCCAAGCTGTCATTCTGCAGCAATAAAATGGAGCAGAACGTTTCAATTGGCAGGGACCTACAACGATCATCTGCCTGAAGTCCACCTACCTGAGCAGTTCAGGGCTGACAACAAGTTAAAGCATATTTTCATGGGCATTGTCCAAATGTCTCTTGAACACTGACAGGCTTGGGGCATAGACCACCTGTCTAGGAAACCTGTTACAGTGTTTGACCATCTTCTCAGTAAAGAAATACTTTCTAATGCCAAGTCTGAACTTCCCCTCACCCAATGTTGAACCATTCCTACATATCCTATCACTGAATACCCTGGAGAGGAGATTAGCACCTCCCTCCCCAGTTTCCAGTCAGCACATTTGCTAATGGTGCATTCAACTCCAGCATGCAGTTTATTGATAAAAATATTGAACAGGACTAGCCCTGGAATTGAGCCTTGAGGAAAACCACTGGCACAGGTCACCAGTCGGATGTAGTCCCATTTGGTACAACCCTCTGAGCTCTGCCCTTCAGACAGTACTTCCCTGAGTGTACCATGAACCTGCTTATCCCACAAGTGGACAACTTGTCTGGAAGGATGTTGTGAGGGACAAAAAAAGCCTTGCTAAAATCCAAAAGAACTACATCTGCCACCTTCCCTTCATCCACAAGGCCAGTGGCCTTATCCTTGAAGGATATAAAATTAAACAGGATGATTTCATGATCACAGCAGCCAAGACAGCAACCTAGCATCACATCCCCTTCTCTATTCACAAATAGCAGGTCTAGGAGAGCATCTATTCTAGTTGGCTTAGTGAGTACCTGTGACAAGTTATCTCCTGCAGGCTTCAAAAATTTCCAAGACTTGCTCATCACAGTGATATGGTGCTCCCAGTTGATGTTAATTGAAAATCTCTTATAAGGGCAAGGGCTACAAAATCAGGGGTTTCCTTTAAATTGCCTACAGAATAATTCATCAATGATTATATCCTGGCTAGAGTAGCAGTAGTAGGCACCTGCTGCAACAACTCCTATTTTTTCCATCCCCTTAATCTTCTTTCAGGGACTCTCAATCACATAATAACTAACTGTAAGGGCTGTGCAGTCAAACCCTCCCTCACACACAGTGCAATTCCTCCACCTTACCTGCTCTGCCTTTTACTCCTGAGCAGCCTGTAGCCCTCCATCCCAGTGCTCCAGCTATGGGACTCAATCCACAAAGTCTTACTAATACCAATGATATCATAGCCCTGGGAACTGACCAACCCTTCCAGTTCAGGAAGGATTCAGGCAGTGCTCCTAGACACATTGTTTAACCTTTATGTTGCACTGTGTGGAGTCAGGAGTTGGATGAGATGATCCTCGTCGGTCTCTTCCATCTCAGGATGTCCTGTATTTTAAAAAGAGTTACAGTTTTCTTTCCACTTCCGTTCTCAGTAGGTCTGCTGTAGGGTTGGCAACTTGGAACTTAGTAACAAAATATTTGCAATGTATGAGGGACATGGCAGTATCTCTGGGGAAGCTGTTAGTTACTGTCAGAGAGAGATGGTGCCTTGTCTTGTTGGCAAGGCGTCATAAACCTTGGAGGAGGAGTGTGCTGACACTGAAATTGTACTAATGTGAAAGCAAATCCTAAGGAAGCCACTACTATATTCTATACCCACCAGTATGTACTGTGGGCTTGGCAAAAGGATGAGAAATTAAATGCTTCTATATCCCTGACTTTTGGCTGGTCTGAAGATTCACTCCCAAAAGAATGTTGATGAAAACAGAATGTATGAGGATGTTCTCATAGCTTTCTTCTCCTTTGTTTTGTTGGAGTACTAATTAATAATTTTGGGTCCTTTTCCAGTCCTCTCAGCCTCAAGTAATTCTCTTTTTTGGGGGGGGAATGCATGTAAGCTATTCTTAGATAAAGGAGTGAGGGATATTACCAGTTGATGATGATTTTGCTAGTACTTTTGAGTTTTAAAAGGAGAAACAAAACATTCTGCTGGCTGAAAATGATCTGGGGGTCCTGGTGGACACTGAGATTGAACATGATGCAGCAATATGCCATGGGGGCAAAGATGGTGACTGGTTCCTGGGCTGCATTAGACAAAGAATTGCCATCAGGTTGAGGGAGGGGTCTGTAACATTTATTCATCAGTGGTGAGGAGGCCACACCTGGAGCATTGTGCCTGGTGCTGGGCTCCTCAGTGCAAGAGAGACATTTATGTGCTGGACAGAGTTTAATTAAGGGCCATCAAGATGATTAAGGCATTGGAGCACCTCTGCTTTGACTTAAAAAAAAAAGTTTCCAATATTCACTATTACTATAGAATATGTCCTACAAATTTTTTGAACAGTACATATTAGTGTCCTTTCAGATTTTCCAGATCTGTTTGTATGGGTAATATTTATGTGTCTTATGGAATAGTTATTTTTTAAACATATTTATTTTAAACTCATCAATATTTAAGTAAGAACTACTAAAGGGATCTGAAAGAATCTTATGGTCTTGATGAATAGCTAACTATTCTGTTAAATAGTTTCAAGTTGTTAGTTTTGCATTTTTATAAACTATCCTAGTTTTTTTTAAGATAGACACCTGCATTTCAGCCTGTCAGTATTTGTGACTCAAGTTTAGGGGTAGGTACCACAGGAAATAACTTGTTGCTTAGCAAAAGATGGCCTTTACTACAATCCTGTGCTAAAAGTATTGTCATCGTATTTCCATTGTGTGATGAAAAGTAACATCAGTGCTCTTTGCGTTATTACTTTAAATGATCAGTGAAAAACTGATTTCCATTTCTAATATTTTCTAAGCTATTAAACAATGGTTTAAGCTATTCTTTATAATACTTTTACAAATGATACTTTATATGTGAGGAGTCTGTTCAGTACTATTCACTGCATCTTACAGATTTACTGGCTAATTATTAAACATATTCTATGCTTTATGATTCTGAATACATTTTGTACCATCTTTTACCTTCAGTTTGAGCATAGGACTGTTGCTTAAATTATTTTCACAGGGATTCTAAAAGTTAATTATCTTTTCTTCATTGAGCATACTGTCACAGAATTTAGGATTTGTAATGTTTTGTGTTCTTTAATTTAATGCATAATTTTAAGACATAGTTAGGAAAACTGATGGCAAGAGTGCATTCTACATTGTTCCATTTAAAAATATTTTTTATTTTGTAACATGGCTTTCATGTGTTGGATAATTAAAATATTTGCCAGAAAAAATTTAAATCATATAGGTATAAAATGCAAAGAGAAAAATATACATAGAACTGAAATTTAAAGGTAGTAAAAGTGAAAGCAACAAAAAATAAGGGGTTTTAAAACCAGGAAGTGTTAGAATTCATGCAGATACAAAAGTGTGTTTGGGAATTGGCTGCTTGGAGCAAAAGTAGAATACCAGAAGACATGGAACTTGGTTTAGTCTGTGAAAAAAGAAGTAACATTTCAGTGTCATATAAACAGATCTATTAAGTTAAATTGAAAGAATCCAAGACTTCCTGTGTAAGGCATCCAGATTAGAAAACAAAGGTTAGAGCTGTTTGTGTAACTTGGACTTTGCTTTTCTTGCATATGTGTAGCAGGAATCACAAAATGAAGCACTACTTACTGGGGTTTGTTACTGAACGATTTCTTTCAGTATATGTGTAAGAGAGACAAACAAGCACCTGCTGCTTAATCATGCTTTATTACTCCATAGTTCTTGTTCTGTTAATTTCCTTAATTTCAATTCACTAAAAAAGGCTTTTATTTGATGTTAAAAAAAAAAAATCTCTTTCAAGTTTTTGCAACTTCTAGTAATTTTTAAGTGGGACATACTGCCTGCTTAACTGTTACAATATGTTCATTTACAGCTATATATAACCATTTTTAAAGTCTTGCAGCTAGAAAGATATGTAATGTGAAATAATTAAAACAATAGTATAGCTAGATAATATTTTCTCTTCCTTTAAGTTTATTCTTACATTCAAATAATTTGTTTCCTTAAGAGTGAGTGTAAGAGAGTGTATGTGTGAAGGAGTTCTTCTAAGTGGCTGAAGCATGTCAAGGCACCTTTTTGCCAGCTTTATGAATATTTTAAATTCTGGCATTCCGTGGAAAGGAATCAAACCAGCAAATATTTTCGTTACATATATAAAGATGTCCATGAATATAGCTTTTTATTGGAAGCTTATGTTCACAGGAGTAGTGTTGTTTCTATTCCCTGCTTCCCCGCCCCCCATACACCAGTTAATTGCTGGTTATTAAAACCTAATACTTTGCCCCGCATGATGTCTTGTCTGAATCCCTGGTCCATCACACCTAATCCAAAATTTGTATTGGGCTTCACTGTATATTCCTGCTTACCATATATTTATTCAGAAAAGAGAATGGAACTGCAGACATTCTGAATTGGCCTGTAGCAGTAAATCTTAAAGAGGAAGAGGACATCTGAAATGGAAGAGGAGATTTGAAATTTTTGTGAAGAATAAATTAGTTTTTTCTTCAACATGAATCAAAAAGTTCAGTGGTTCTCAGAAGGCCATACTGGTATTTGTGGAAGCCTTCTCTTACTGATAAGCATAGTCTTTCCGTTCTTAAAATGCTTCTTAAAGTACCATTTGGTTTGTGGCATTTGTGGAAATAAAACTTTAAGTTCTCTATTTGCCTGTGTGTAAATATGACTGTAATTTTAGCTTTTGATGACCGAAGCTATACATTTAGGAAATGCCAATGTTCGGGTTTTTTTTGGTTTGTTTTTTTGCGGTTTTTTTTTGTGGTTTTTTTTTTTTTTTTTGTTTTTTTTTTTTTTTTTTTTTTTTTTGTTTTTTTTTTTTTTGTTTTGTGGGGNGTTTGGGTTTTTTTTGTTAGTGTTGCAGTGGGCAAGAAGAGTTGTAGAAATGAGTCTGCTATCCTGCTCACTTTAATAGAGGCCAGCATATTTTTGGGTCTACAGATGTTTCTCCAGCTCTGTTTCAGATCTGGTTTTTGTTTGTGCGTATCCAGTTACCGAGCTGAAAGTTTCCCGGTGGCAAAGGGAGAAACTCTTCATTTTTTTTATGATAATAGAGTTACTGGTTCTCTCTGGAAGGAACAATGCTTTGGGCTTTTTTTTTAAAGCCCTAGTTAATTAGACATGTATTCAATTAGCTGTGAGAAAATCATCACCATTTTTATTATTGATAAATAGTGAAATGGACTTTTCAGTCAAAATTGCGTTGAATACAAATTCTAAATTTTGAAAATCTGAATGGAAAGAAATTGGCCAAGAAACTTACTTGCATCTGACATAAGAAAAGGTGTTTTTTCCTTTTTTTTCCTTCTTATTTTTACATCAAGACACTTGCTTCCAACCCTATACTTACTGATTTTCATCAGTGTCATAACTCCCTTCCCCCACCTCAGCCTTGTTCCTTGGTTGGAAAAAGAGGGCCTGAAGGCAAGACTGGAAGTGTGGGTGATTGGTTATGCTCCCCAACATAGTGGACCAACTGTCCTTTCCTGAAAGATGCTCACACACAGTAGCTTTGTCACCCTATATTGCATGCTCCACCATGAGCAGTTTCCCAAGAATCTTTCCTTCCCATACCTCAGACTCAGAAGATCAGAAAAACTACAGTAGGGAGATTCTGACCCCTTACAGCCTCCTGAAATCGCCGTTCACTTGTCCAACCTTCAGCATTAATTGACCTTTTTACATTAATGAATTAACGTACAAGGGAAAAACAAAAATGGGTGTTATTAAGTGATGGCAAAACCAGAAACAGAAAAACTAGAGATGATATACTTGACCTTTTATAGGTAGTTGTGAGGGGTAGACTGTACTTCTTGGATAAATATTCCATTGATACTTTCCTGATTTGCAGATCTCATTCAAAGTTAAATTGTAAAGCCATGCTGTATAACTGCTTGTTTCAGCAGATTTAACATTCTCACTGTATTTTAACTGTTTTCTGTAATGGGTTTTTCCATATGTTGTGAAATGATACCACAGATCATTAGACCATACTATCCTGGTGTACTGTGTTTTGTTTGTTTTACTTCTTGTTTGACTCTTGTGGTATCATATGAGTAAGGAAAGGGTTTTCTTTATTGGTTAGTGTACTCTTTTATGTCTGAGTGCCTTGGTTCTTCATGAAATATCTCCTCAATTACTGGTTCACAGCATTATGCAATTTATAAATGTATTTGCTGCTCCAGTGATACTTTTTAACTTTCAGCTTCACAAGAAATACCTCCACCAGGTGTACTCATTACCAAATGAGTAATGCAATTTAAAACATACCTGCTTAAATTCCCTAAATAAGTAATTATTCTACTAATGGCCGAAAAATAAATTATTGAAATATTCACTGTTGCGGTTCCCTTTTATTTCTGATGTTTTAATAGCATTTTGAGATTTAGGGAATATTCTTCACAGAAGTGTAAATTTTATAAATGTTATTGTTAATGAGACTGACTTCCATGAAACTGTTGATTCACATGAATTAGGAAATGATCCTTTAATCTTTTGATAGACTACTATGTTGTCCTTTACATGGTTTTGCTGGGGTCTCATTTTGTCCTAATTTATGTGTAGTTACCCAAAATAGTATATATGACTGAAGTAATATTAAAATATCAGCTGTAGGAGTTAATAACTAGATTGTATAATAATAATAACTAGATAATAACTAGATTAATAACTAGATTGTATTCTTTCAGTTGATGTAACAGTTGTGTATGATGAGGATGGTTTAGACAGAAGTATTGTAAACACTGTCTTCATGGAGCTCTCCAGAGTCTCTCTGAATTTTTGTTGTCCAGGAATTTTGAGACTGGGGGTGGTATTTCTAAGTATTGATGAAACAATTCTGAAAGTAAAGCTTCATATCCTTTAGACCAATGAAGTTTAACATAGATCTTGAATAAAGAGGTGTAGCAAGTTCATATTTGGGAATGTGTGGTGATTGTAGCCCTGTCAGAATTAATCCCCTGATTTTCAGGAAGATTATAACTACAAGGATGGTGACTCTTACATTGCTGTATGTAATCCTCTTTTTAAGATTATGTAAAGATAACCTCAAAGATTTTAACCCTTAATCAACTTGTTCAGGAGCCAAACTCGGTGTTTATTTTGAGAAACAAGAAAAAGGGTATTAGGGATGAGTAAAAGAAAGTTGGTCCGTGGTGCAAGTAAACAGTAAATATTGCACCTATGACATAGTGTCCCCTTGTCCATTAGTGGTAAGGGGTTGCATTATTTAAAATATAACTTTTAAAATTGCTTAGTAAAAAAAATCCTCATCTTTCAGTATTTTTTCACCACCTGTTTTCCTTTCTCATGTAGGTTTTCTTGCAAATTAGACCAAGAAAGTACAGGTATTTTGCTTTTGACATTTTCCCTGGTGGTGAAAACTATTCAGTCCTCCTAATGAATATTTTCACTTCACTTGACAATTAATTGCCATCCCATCTATTCCTTCAACAAGATCAGACAATGTGTTTAGTTGAAATTTTGTTATTTTTGGCCATGCAGATATAATTTCTTCTGGCTCAGAGACGGGAGGTTGCTAATCCTTGAAACTTTCGGGTTTTCAGTATTGGAAGAATAGTAGAACTCTTAGAAATCTCAGTTTATAAAAGGTTTTACATCTGATAAGGTAAAAGAATGATAGTACTCCCATCCTTTTGCAAGTCTGTCAATTCTTCTGCTTATGTGACTTCTTTATTGTCACTGCTTAGTTTCATTTGGTATATGTGTGGTTTCTCTCCTTGACCCTCAGAAACGTAAGATTCTTTGGAAACATTTATGTCAGTACTATTTACTTCCAGGCTTTATTAATTTTGGACTGCTCTCTCATGGTCTGTTCTTCCAGGAAAACTTTTCATGCCCTGTCCTTTTCTTGAATATGACAATCAGTACTAGTAAATTACACAATGTCAATAATGCTGTTTTTGTCACCATTGCAAAGAGTTCTTGTCCCATGTCTCACCTCGCTCCTCCCCCTGTCGTGTCTGCATCAGTAATTTTTCTGTCAAAGGTTGAAGGGCTATGTTTTGGATTATGCTTCTGTTTTTTTTTCAATTGTGCAGAAGTATTTGTCCTATGTTCAGACCAGCCCTTAGGGACTAATAGGTGTTTGAAGCTCTAGATAAAATCATTCATCTTGTACAATCTAACTTGGCTACTTTTCTGCCTGAAGGCTTTGTTTACCTGGAGTAAAAATGTGTTTGACTGGAAGTGAGTGCGACCCAGAGTGCATCAGGCAGTGAAAACTTTTGTTTTGTTCAGTTTTTTAAAATATACTCTAATGAGTAGGTTTTTGGATCCTGAATGAAAATGACAAATGTCATGTGAGGAGGCTGTCTGCTGGAAGAACCAACCTGCATCTGAGCTGATTAGGAATAACCTGTTAATTTTAAAATGTCGGTGGCTGATGAAAATGATTGATGACTGAAGCCTTAAATAATTATTTTTTTGACATATCCTTGAAGATAAAGTTTCTAGAAGAAATAGTTGATGTGTTTTCTTCTTCTGACTCAGACAAAATTTAATGTTTCCTTTCCCCATAATTCCTAACCACTTCATGAGTGGGCTGCAGCGTTGGAATCTTTGGAACATGGTGAAAACAGAATCCGTCAGTTCAACTGATTTATTCTGTTCAGTAAAGCTCTTTTCAGTATAAACTATGACATAAAACTTTATTCATGTTTTGTCGATAAAAACTTATGTTTATTTAGAAAAGCTTAAATGCTTTTTTTGAATGTTCATATATTTTAGATTGTTTTTCTAAATAGTATTTGACATGCTTGTCAGTATTTAGTTTACAACATACTGAAAATGTGGAACTGTAATCATTGCTGTGTAAATGCACCTAAGTGTACCATATTGGCAAGAATATAAAATAGATTTCTATTATAGAAGGGTGTTCATTTAATAGGGGCAGAACAGAACATCTGGGGACTGTTATTGTGGTTTGCAGTCCTCACATACAGCCCCTCAGCCAACCCCAAGCCTAGCTTTGTTTGATCTCCATCAGCTATTGAGATCTCCCTCACATTGCAATCATTTCTCCCAGTCATCATGGTAATTTTTTCCTTCAAGGGGAAAGATGCAAAGCTAAGGGTAGTGAACTCTCGCTTCACTGTTATTAGAAGGTTGGCAAATGTGTTTGCCAGATACAGTTAGCAGTTTAGTAGCTAGCAGAACCAGAAACTCAGGTTTGGGCAGGTGGTATTCCTTGCAGATAAATCAGCACCTGAAGTCTGAGGAGATTATGCAATGAACTGTCTATCTGAGGACTCTGACACTATTTATTTATTTATTTATTTTCTTTATGCATCCTTGATGTAAAGTTAAAAAAAGCACAAAAGCCATCCAACTAACCAAATAAAAACCAAAACCCTCTCGCATTCTAGATCTATGCCGGTTGAACAGTTGGAGGAAAGAAACCAGTAAAAACAATCATAATTCATCAATTACAAAAGTATGCCTAAACTAATTTTTTAAACTAAATTTTAAACTAAATTTTTTAAAAAGTTTAGAACTAGATTGCATATCTTGGTTTCTTGTGAAGAATTTGAATTTATTTGCCTCATATTGTTTGAATGTGTTGCTTTTTTGATATTTTCTGTATCAATGGCCTCCAAAGTGAGGTGTACAAGGCTATCCACTGAAACGTGGGAAGAAAATTTAGGACTTACATTTTATCTGAAAAATAAGAAAGAAAATAGGCTTTATTTAGTATACATACTGATACTGACACTATCTGTGGGTCTGTATGTCAGATGGTCTTATGTCACATTTGGTTCGTGAGGTGCCCTGAAGACAAATTTAGTATTCCACAGTATGGTAGGGTAACAGGAGCACCTTCATTTCCAGTGTATTGTAATGGACGCAGTTTACTTGTGCCCAGTCAGGAGGATTTGTGGATTACAATATTTAGTTCTTCTAAACAAACCCTCATAAAGTGGACAAGTGACTTAAAAATATTCCTGCAAAGAGACTGTGGATTGAAGAGAATACTAATAATGTGAATAATGTGAGAGCTGATTGCTTCTCCTACTTCTACTATGAGCTCAATGTTGGAAGTATTATGAAATAAAACTGTTGGCAATTAGATCTGACAAGAAGTCAGCCAAAACAATTTGGTTTATCAAGAAGAGCATTTCAAATACGGACGTACATCCGCTATTGGAAATGATGAACATTGTTTCTTGAGGTATCAGCTAATAATGGTATGAAGCCATCACAATTAGCAAGGCATTTAAAAAGTAAGCTCCCAAAACATGAAGACAAACATCTACAATCTTTTTCAGCAGTGTTAAAGTCATGCTGTACTCAATCCAGGACTGAAAGATTTCATTGAACCTAGTGATAGATCATTAAAAGCCTCTTTGGAGATTTCTCAGTAGCAGAAGTCACAGAAACTGTTGCGGAAACACTTCATCTTCCTGTGGTAGTAAAAATGTTTGAAATAATAAATGGAAAACAATGTGGTGACAAATTAAAACATTCTTTTGTCAGCAGATACTGTTGGAAGATGTCTGGAAAACATTGCCAAAGTTCTGAAGAAACAAATATTAGAAAAAATTACTCAGTGGGAGAGGCTTGCTGTACAGACAGTTGGATGAAAGTAATAGGTGTTTGTGATGTGGCTCAACTTATGGTAATTGCTAGATTCTGTGTCCATAATGAAATTCACAAAGAACTAAGTCACTAGGGAAAGATGTACCAGACAAGAGACAATTTCCTAACTGTAAATTCTAAACAGTATCTTCTTTAATAACAGCATTTTTTAAAAATAGAAAAACTGTACAAAAGTAACCACATATGGAGTGGCTGATTTGATCGAAGTAAAAAAGGTTCTGGGGTAAGGTTACAAGGTGAGCTAACTGTAAATTTCGTAACTGTAAATTCTAAACAGTATCTTCTTTAATAACAGCATTTTTTAAAAATAGAAAAACTGTACAAAAGTAACCACATATGGAGTGGCTGATTTGATCGAAGTAAAAAAGGTTCTGGGGTAAAGTTACAAGGTGAGCACCACATGCAGAATTCAATCACTGTATCATGCATAGGCAAGCAACAAGGAAGTTGGTGCACAAAGTGCTGCAGGATGTCATCGTTGTGGTTCATTTTATGAAAACAAAACATTTAAATAGTGGAGTATTTAAAATAATCTGTAATGACACCGGGTGTGACCAGGAAGAACTTTTGAACCGTGAAGATGTTTGCTAGTTATCATGGCAAAGTGCTTAGAAGAGTTGTAAAACTTGAAGATTAATTACATGCTTTATCTCACAAAAAGACAAGTGTTATGAATTTCCTGACCTGTTTGGTGATAACAGTCAGCAGTATGCTGACTAACAGTTATTTTCAAAAACGTAAAGACACTTAAGACACCTACCCTTGAAGGTGAAAATGGTGTTTTAACAAGCAAGAAACTGACTGCTTTTTGAAGTAAACTGATGTTATGGAGAGAGCATTTTGAAAATGGGTGTTTTGAAATGTTTCCTTGTGTGATTTTTTGTTGCCAGAAAAGATGTGTGTCATCTGTAAAACCTCCCATATTTGTACACTTGGAAGCAGAATTTTCTCATCTGCTTAAAAGTCCTCCCAATTAATTCTGAAAATTTATTATAAGTATAAAAGTGCAACACCTTCCATTGGTTTGCAATAACAAGTGATTGATATCAAGGAAGATGGAGATTTACTGGCCAAATTTCAAGAGAAATCTTTGTATAATTAGTGGATGGAGATGCAAAATGAGTGTCATGATTTAGAAAGTGTAGCCAGTGATGCACTTTGATTTGGATGTACATATCTTTGTAAATTTTGTTTTCCAGCTATGACAGCCAATAAACTGAATTTAAAACTAGACCTTCAAATCACTGTATTACAAAGTGTTAAGTCAACATTTTAAAAAAATGCTGAAGCATATTCAATCACATGGCTCTCACAAAAAAAAAAAAAAAAATAAGAGCAAAAGGGTTTTTTACCATTGAAAATTCTTTTAAAATACTGTTTATTTCATCTTTATCTCATCCTTTTTAATTTCTGGTTTTGTATGTTTTATACAGAATGTATTGATACTGTGGTACATATATGTAATGTATAAAGAAATACACACATATTGGGAGTATGCACTCAAAATTCTTTACTTATAGAGGTACACGATCAAAAAGGTTTGGTGACAGCTCTTCCCATATTGTTACTGAAACCAATTGAGTTCATAGAAACAAATATGTGGAAGTTCAGATCAGGGAAAGTGTATATATGTATTCTTTTCTCATGAAAAATAGTTGCCTGATAGAAACAGAATATTTTACTTCTAGATGTTTTTCAGGTGTAGTAATTCAGGAGGACATGAGTGATGCTGTCGACATGTGTAAATGCTGGGATGCCCCAGCTGGAATCTGGTGCACGCTGAGTGATAAAGTGGCGAAGTCCCTGTAAAGTGCTTATTGTCACCTCAGTAGATGAGGGAAATGATTGTGGGTGGACAACAGTGGACAACAGAAACCTGATGGCAAATCTAGGGATAGAATATTTGTCTGAATTGGTCTCATTACTGCTTGAGTGTATTGTTCTGGTGACAGCATGATTTTCAAGCATGCAAATGTTTCGAACATTTTGTTCGTTTGAAGTTGTTGGTGCTCAGTTCATATGAAACCAGACCATAAGTATGTCTTCTGGAGAGAGGAATATTGATATATCACAGCTGAATCTCTATTCTTGCCTTACACAGTAGCTCTAAATTATGTAAATATATATGTTACTGAAGTGTCTTGGCATCCTTAGAAGTGTAACATGGGACAAATGTCTGAAGTGTGTGCTTTTTTTAACTGCTGTTATGCAATAATGTGTTCTGCCATACCTAAATAATATTTGGTAACTTGTTGATTAGTTGAACTCTAATTTAATAGCTGTAGCTAACATGCAGAGATAAGTACTTTTTAATAAGCTACCTGTTTGCTTTTTTTAGGCTGAAGCCTAAACCTCTGACATGGCCACAGCCTCACCAAGATCTGATACAAGTAACAACCGTAATGGAAGATTACAGATGCAAGTAACAGGCAAGTAGTGATTTGTGTCATAGTGATTTTTATAGGAAAACATATGTATTCTGCAAAAGCAATCATGGAAGTGAGCATAAAAATGAACTAATATAGTTAGTATTTTAATTAATGATAGGAATGTTATAGATAATAATATAGATGATTTGAAGCTAGTTAGAGATTATACAGTTAGTTGCATAACAAGGTTTAATATCTCTTCAAAATAAAAAAAAAGATTTTGTAGGACAGTACAGACAATTGCAAGAAATTTTGCTTGGGAACAAGTGATCAATGACATGTATTCTGAAGAGGGAGCATATATTACTGAAATTCTACAAGAATGGTGGGTGGTTGTAGTGAACCCCAAGCTGAAAATGAATACAATGTTATTGTGAAGGTGAAGAACTGGAGGAGATCACAAAATTTGCTAGCCCTTTAAAAGATTAAGGTCTTTCATTACTTACCAAGTAAATATTTGTTGAATAGAATATCTGTAGGGCTGCAGGTTGCATTACACAGACATATGGAATAATTCAAGTTGGAAGGGACTTCTGGTGATTTCATAGTCCATTCTTTTGGTTAAGGCAGGACTACCTTTGAAGCTGGATCAGGTCCCTCATGGTGTTGTCCGGTTGAATTTTCAGTGTCTCAAAAGCTGTAGACTACCAGCTTTCCTGGTGATAGGCCACATCACTGTGAATGTTTTTCATTCTATCCTGTTGGAATTTACTATATTGTCTCTTGTGACTGTTTACCTTTTTCCTTTTGCTATGCTAGTTCTCATAGTTCGAGGCAGAATTCAGCCATCCCAGTATCTCTGGAAGGGAAACACAGTAGGCTACAAACAATCCTGGAAATTTCTGATTGTGCTGGGGACACTTCTTCAATAGGCATTGAACAGGCCAAGTAGATTATGCATTTTGCTACTGATGGACAAGAACTGCTCAAAGATGTGACAATTGGTGTCAGTCTTAGCTACTCTTTCTGTGGGATGGCAGAGCAGAACTGAGACTTCCTTGTAGTCTGAAGATAAACAAAGTTCATCTAGGTAAACAAGTTTGATAGCTAATTGTGACAGTCTTATAGCAGTTAAAAGTGAAAATGTTACCAGGACATAGTTAAGGTACTGTGCATAAATATATGTACCATGAATATATATGTGTGTTTTTATGTATATGAGTTTTATTTTACCATTGATAACTAACTTCCCAGGGATTTTGAGAAATCTGGGAATGCTGAAGGAAAAATGGATTCATGGCCAAGAATATATTAAGCCTATCCCAAACAAAATTTGGAAAAAACATGAGTAAGATACCTTGCCTTAATAAAGGCCACATCTAAAGAAAGATGCATCTTGCTGGATGATCCAAAGATGGCCAGGTTACCTGAGAAAGAATTATTGAAGAGTCCCCCAAATGGATATTTGATGAAATTAGATAAGAGAGGAACCTTAAAACTGATTAACCTTATGTAAGGAGCACATAACTCAGTAATGTGATGAATCATCAAAACTGGCAATAACTAATAGCAGAGATGGAGCCTCCTGTAGATTGAATGTGTATATATATATATATGTATATAACTGTAACAAACTGACTTACACAAATGACCCTTAACTTCAGATCTGTATATACAGAAATGGTAATTTTGTATCCTGTACTGAGCTGTTCCTTATGTAAATAGTATTGTATTTTTCTGGTACTGGGACTTCTTTTGACTCCAAAAGATCTGGGTCAGGGCTCAAATGGGAAGAAGTCTTTACAACATTTAGGATTAGTTTTTGGAAAGTTTAGTTCTCTAACCAGTCTTTATTTGAAGATCACAGGAATGCCAGCGGCAGTACAGGGAAAGGAGTGTGAGACAGAGGAGTGTGGGACTGTAGTATTGCTGACCTACACTGCATATTTATGTGCAGTTTTGGTTATGCTGCTGTAGAAGCTAGACTTAAATTTCAAGAACTGTTCGTAAAAAGCACTTTTATAAAGGGCAGCAAGTATCATAGACTCATTTTGCAGACAAGGAATTCTTATGGAGTTGTGACTTGAGTTTGGACAGATGCAGCATGTTGCAGGCATGGTTTGCCATTAGTATTTGTTCAAATATTCTTGGTGAGATCTTGTTTTTAGTTTTCTACATTTGAGCTTTCATTATTATCAGGGCTGCAGTTCCCTTTTATGACCATTACATTATATTTATGATGCATTACTCAGACTGGGCTTTCCAAATATGAGGGAGTTAAGTTTGCACCTTTTATTTGGAACTAAGTAAAAGTCCATGGCTAGTACCTTTAGAGTCTTGGATGGTTGCATCCCACTAACTTTTAAATAACTAATGTATACATCTCAGAATACTGCAATCCAGAAATATGCCTCCCTTTCAGATAGTTTAGTAAACTTCCATGTTGAGTTAGCAAGGACCATAAAGGAAGGGAACAGAGAAGACTTATTTCCAAATGGCTTCAAATACTCAGCTTTGCTTTAGTTTGCAAGTGGAGGGAACAAGAGTCACACTGAAGCATGGGAGGAATTAGAGAGAAGGCATAGCCAGCTGGTAAGTACAGCTGAGAGTCCATTCTTGCGGTCTTTTCAAGACAGCATCTGCCTGAAATAGAGTTTAAAATCTTGGCAGTTAGGATGTTGTTGGTTTTTATAGTGACTTCCTCAGCTAGGCATGGAAGAGGGAGAACAGATTTCATGTTCAGGAGCTCAGAGGAACTCACCAGTGATTTGGAGGTGAAAAATAGCTTCTTTGGTCAAGTGGTGTTTCTTAATTGTCGAATATTTACCTGAAACCTTTGAGTTCATCTACAAAGCTGTTTAAATAGGGAAATGTAAGAGTAGGTTTCTTAATTTTAACAAACTGCTGTGTAAAACCACAGGTCAACCACACAGTAATATAGGCAAGGAAATGAAGCTCTGTATACAGGCTTTGCTATACAGGGACGTTTTGAAATAGGTGTGAACTGCATTGACTTTCATAACAATATATAACCAAAAAATAAAATCTGTTTGATATTCTCTCAGCTGCATCATAAGATGTATCATACTTAAGCATTTTTCAGTTAAGGGAAGAATAGGATGAACAATGGGAAAATAACCTATGTTATTTCCAGTGTTTTATCTCTAAAGTAGTTGTGCTGTCTCTCCAACCAGTCCTGCCAGTATGTGGGGAAAAGAGTCTCTGACACTTGGTTATCTGACAAAGTAGCTTTTAAAAATAAAAGCTACCATTTTTTACATTGACTTCTTTCTGTTCAGCAGAAGTAGAGAAGGGGAGGAATAACACTACCATGCCATGTATTTCATACAGTGTGTAGGCAGTACATTTTCTGTTTTTCAGCAACAGTATGCTGTTATAGATAAAGCAATGTATTTTATTAGTTTCTAGTGCCAAACTGAAACGGAAAAAGAATTGGTTTGGAACAACTTTCTACACGGAATTAACTGCAGATGGAGAAATTAAGAAAACAGCAAAATCAAGTAGTTCTTCAAATCCCAAATGGGATGAGCAGCTGACAGTGTAAGTAGATTTTTTGGTTGGTTGATACTATTTATTAGACAGACCAGGCAAATATTTACTAAACTTGACTGCCTACATAGTTTGCTCTGGCTCTTGATGTCTAAATGCAGGCATAAGTTGGTATTTATTTCAAATTTTTTTTTTCTCAATCTGTACAGTGTTTTGAGAATATTTTTTGTACAGTGTGTTACTTCCATACAATGGCTGTACACAGTATAGTCTTGATACTAGCACTGTGTTAGCACATCTTGCTAGAAAGAGTTACTAATTGTAACCATGTCATTCTCAACTTCAGAAGGAAAAAAGTCTCAGCTGGATAAGTAATAGTTATGGGGAAGGTCACTTCCTTTGAATTTCCCAGTGAAGTGGTATGCACACAAAAACTTCAAAGTGACCTTGCAACTTAGCCTGATATTTGACCATTTTAATCTTCTTGTGGTTTTGTTTGGTTTAACTGTGCTAGGGGTGTAGATATACCTGAATATGACTCCATGAAAAACTGGCAATCTTGCACTTGGCTAGAATGCTTTATTCATAAGCAAGATTGTATTGGTTCAGACTTGGGTCTGGAAACAGCATAGCTGTGGCTTTGAGTGGCATTGAGCCTGGGCCAGTACACTTCATAGCATCTGACGTGTCTCTGTGCAATAGCCAGGTTTGTTAATAGTAGGAACCTTGCTAGATTCCAGTAACTAATGGTGCTGGAGAGTGGGGAGTGGTACATCTTTGGGCAACTCCTTACTTGGGAACATTTACTTACTCCAGACCTGGTCTGAAGCAAGTAGAGTATTCCTGTGCCTCATTTCTCAGTTTTTCACATTTAGCAAACTTACTAGCCCTTTGCAATGTTGCAAAAGAGAATAACTTAGTCTTGGACCTGAGGATGATTTCCAGGATCAAGAACTGGTACAAGTGCAGAGCTATCAGTATATTCCCAGAGACCCAAGTTTCTCTTGAGGTGGGTTTGATTTGGCAGGATTTGGTGATCTGATAGAAATGAGGTAATTTGCAATGCATAGTAAAGGCAGACTCATTTCATAATGAATGTTGCTCACTTAGGGTCTTACCCTTGTATGTATGTTAAAAGTATTCTGGCCCCCTTCTACCTCTGGTATTGGAATGGTATTTGAGGTTATGTGACCTCTCTGGCTTACCAAATTCCCCTCACTTCTGTGGGTCAGCAATATATTTTCTGTGTGTAGGTGTTGGGGATTTTTTCCCTTATTTTGTTGAGCTGGTCTATTACTAAGACTTCCATTAGAAGGCAGCCTATTCAAAATGCAAAAATATATTTGCTTGTGTTTCAGCAAAAATGATCCACGTTGTCCAACATGGTCAAATGACTGTACAGCTAGTCCTGTTGTTAAGAGGGTGGGGGTTGTTTTTATTATTGTTTTCATCATTGCTGATATAACTTCCTGTATACATTAGGTCAATACTGATGGATATGTGACCTTTGACTTTTTGCAACAAAATATTTCTACTCCCATTTTCTCAGCCAAAAAGCCAAGAGCACCCTTGCAGTATTAGACCCTGTACTACATAACTTACTCTCCAGGACCTAGCATAGCTTGAGCAGGGGAGAGATCAATGCCAGAGGTTATCATAATATTACTGCAATTAGGTCCTTTACCTTTCTGCTTCCCTCCAGTTTTTACTTTAGCTTCATCATTTGATTTTTTTCCCTCTGATTTATGTGAGTATGCTTTATGGTTTTATATATATTTGTGGATTCACAAAAACACTTTATCAGCACTTTCATGGCGAGCTAACACCTATTAAGTGGGCTTTTCCTGCTTGCAAATAGATGCTTCATTGCTTTTTCCTTTAAAAAAGTATTTAATATTTTTCTTTTTAGTGACAGACAAAAATATACTTCCCACTTTTTTTCTCCACATTTAATAATGTAAGTTTTTAGCTAGAATTCTAGAGGAATACAGGAAATCTGCCTTTCGTAAATAAAGGTATGTTTTATATAACAGATTTGAGCTTAGTGTAGGTTATGCTGATACTTCTCAAATTCCTTATACTGTCATAGTAATGCACTTTGTTTGGTCCTAAGTGTAAATATCATAGTGTTTGCAGTTCCTAGTTAAAAATTTCCCCTTGTAATACAAAAATTTATTTCACTTCATTAGTATCAAGAAATGCAATGAGAAAGTGAATGAAGTTCAAATACTCCTAATAACAAGAATGAATTCTTTAAAATCTGTGTGTGTGTGTATATATATATCTATATATATATATATTTAAATGTATTTTGTATGCAGGAATGTGACTCCACAGACTACGCTGGAATTTAGAGTGTGGAGCCATCACACTTTAAAAGCAGACGCTTTATTAGGAAGAGCCACTGTAGACTTGAGACAAGCTTTGGAAATACACAATAGAAAATGTAAGTTATCATAAGGGATATTTTGAATAAAGTAGAATTATTATTACTAATCTATATATCAAACTAGCAACTAGACTACTAACTATACATGTAATTACAACTGACTGTCAGTTGATGTCTTGTCTCTTCTAGAGATGTCTGTGCTATTGAGAGCAATTTAAATGTAACAATGGGATATAATACTTTTGAAAAAAACAGTAGAATATGAGTTACTGAAAACTAAATAGAAGCAGAGGTGATTGAATACAATATTTTGTAGCAAGCTAATAACTAATTTGGTAGAAGATCTGTTTTAGATTTGCTAACCAAAAAAAACCAACCCTAAACTTTCATAAAAGCCATGTAATTTTTCATGTTTTTCTTCTCTGGAGTCACTAATCGAAAGGCTGGATATTTGTCCCTCGTAATTTAGCTGCCTAGCAAACAGAAATCTTTGATTAATGAAACAATTACGATTGTACTTTTAGGTAGTTTTTAAGTTTGTTCTATGTAACTTCTAATTTAAAATATTTTTAATAGAATATATCTAATTTGCTTTTCAAGTTTTTTTCTTTAGTACAAAAAGATGGTAAATCAAGATGTTAAATTCCACTCCAGAGTGACAGTAGAATTCCAGCTCAATCAATCTTAACCTTTCTCAAAGTCAGATATACCAACCTGAGGTGCCTCTTTAGGAAGATGCGGGTAAAGGAGAGCCAAAAAAAAGCTAAATTTTTCTGATTCTTGAAAATTGAAACATAGTCCAAAATTAGGTGGGGCTTCTTCAACAGTGTTATAACGATTCAGCAGAAGATTTCATAGTTAAGCAGAAAATTTTCTTTTTAAGTAAGAAAACTGTATCAGAAGAAACTGGGTTATAATAACATTAGCCAAAAAAATAGTAATTAATATATCTATTTCTTACTAAATAGTTAATATTTTATTACTGTAGATCCAGGGGATGTAGGATTGAACAACTTGACAGATTCTTTCAGGGAATGGTTGACTGAGTTTGCTGTACCTTACACCAAAAATAATTTATGCACAATGTTTCTTATTTGGGCAAGTCAGTAGTTTGACACTTACTGGATTATCTATGAATTCACTGGTAGAATAATCTGATTGGTATCCTTCATTCATTCAGCTATTGATACCCATTCTACAATGCAGCAGTTGAAAGGCCCTGCTGATGAATATGGAAAGGGGAAGTCCTCCAACTACAGAAACTTTAGAATTAGTGTGGTTACTTTTTCCACTGAACACCACCAGTATTAAATTGCTGCCCACACACCTCATGGCTTTCTTGCCAGCTCAGTTGAACTACAGCCAACAGTTGATCTGGTTTAGGAAGATAACGTGTGAAAATAGAAGTTAAATCAACCACCCTCTGCAAAAATTATAAATGTGCTAATTAAGCAACTCACTGGTAGGCTAGTTCCTTCTTTCTCTTCTTTGAGGTAGTACTGTTTTCCAAAATACAGATTGCTAAATCAGTAATCCTGTAGATTTAGGAGCTTTTCGCTTGCTCCAGAGATTTAAAGTCCTTCGAAATCCTTTGTAATACAGCAGTGTTTGCTGGTAACTGCTGCCCAACTACACTGTCAAACCTGCTCTTTCAAGCAATAGCTTGGGAGTATCTGGCAGTAGGTTATGGTAGCCTCGCCTGTTTTCATGTTTACTGTTCGTTTATGATACATGCTAAGAATGAATAAAACATGGAAATGCTAGTTTAATGCATAGAAGTGTCCAGTGAGCTTTAAATTTAACTTGGAATGCTATCATATGAAGGGAAGTATGATGGCATATCTTAAAAAACTAATCTTTTAATTTGAGAGCACAAATACTAAAAGGTCTTAACCAGTTTAACCTGATTAATGTGAGCTCCTGTGTTTGGATTTATGACACGTAGCTTGAACTGTTGTACTAGTAATAGTTGATTTAGAGAAAATTACGTAGCATCCCCAGCATGTTTTACCTCTGGATTAGGTATGTCTCTCTACAAGTGCATGTATTGCTTGTCAGTCAGATTGAACTCTTTTACTGCACCATCAATTATCTCAGATTTTCTTTTGGTGAAAATAGTTTCTGATTTAATTTTTGGTTATCTAATGCACCCTCTCTTACTGTTTAATCCTTGGAGTTGCAATCTATGAAAATGCTAGTAAGGATTTACTAAAAATAGTTTTAAAATTGAGGGAGGACTCTATGCAGTCTTTGTGTTTACTTCTTCCTCAAAGAGATGTTTTTTTCAGTGGTCTTTTAGAATTAGTTTTGGAAGGTGCTGTGAGAAATGAATAAGCTCTGGTTGTAAAATGAGGTTCCCAGCGACATATTTGGATGTGTGGTTCCGAAGTTGTTTGACTTTAGGCCATCACATGTTATGTAAGTAGTGCATAATATCCCAGGGGTTTAATGGACATGGCAGACCTGGGAAATCATTAACAACAAATTACTGAATCCCCATGGATTCTTTAGCATATCTGCAGAATATAGTATGTAAACAGATAGTTCATATTTAAAGCAATGGGTGCATTTACCCACAGCAGGTGTAAATGTACTTAGCTCCATAGTGATTTCTTCATTGATTTGAATATCTCTCATGTTCAGCTTTATAGAACTAAATGCATATATCACATTTGTGTGTTGAAAGTCTCTTAATATTATTTAGAATTTAATCTTTCCTTTACCTCTTCTTTCCTTCTCTTCCCCTACGCACCTCAACTCCATATTTAGTGGAGAAGGTGAAAGAACAGTTGAAACTCTCTTTGGAAAACAAGAGTGGCATGGTGCAAACAGGTGAACTGACAGTTGTGCTAGATGGTTTGGTTGTTGAACAAGAATCTCTTACAAATCTCAGTTCATCAGCAAGCAGTAAGTTAAAACAATTAAGTCAGATGATAATATTTGGATTAAGATTTCAAACAGATATAATAGAATATTTCTGTTGAATTTGTTTCTTACTGTTCAGTAGAAGTTCAGCAAAATGGCGAGGCTGTACATGAAAGCAGAGATTCTTCAGCAAGAAATTCATCCAGGTTGGAATTTATTTTTGTGTTTATGCCATATGAAGTATATTAACAAATGTATTAGTTGAGATGTTTGGGTTGTTTGTGTTTTGCTGTGTGTTTGTTTGCTTTTTTGATGTTTTTGAAGGTGAGATATTTTAACTGCTGAGGTCTAAATTATGTTGCCACAGGTTTTAGAAACATAATTTGTTTGATAATTACATAATTTAGTTCAACTGATTGGAAATCTATTAAATGCTGCCACCGAAATTAGGGGAGCAGTGGCTCAGTGTATTTTTATGTACTTACTCAATTTATTTTCTTTTGCTGCATAGAAACAATTTCTATTAATGTCTACCAGCTTTTTGCAATGTAATACCTGAACGGAAGGAAAAAGAAAAAAAGGCCTGAATTACTTCCTCCTCAGCCTTTTTAAGGTCACAATCAGGAACTTGTTTAAGAGACTCATGGAGTTTCACAAGCAGTATTCATAACACTGAGGCCAAGCCCTGTTTCTTACTGGTCTTGCCTGAAGTGGCAAGAAAAAGACGTTGGGACCAATTTAGAGCTTCGTTCTTGGCTTCGCCATCGTTATAACTGCTCAAGGACTGGCTGGAGAGAAGTAGGAATAGATTTTTTGCCCCCTCATCACTAGTAAGACAAACAGGTCAACATTCAGATCAATTTAATGTTAATAGACTGCTCAGTTACCTTGTGTGAACCCCTTTCTGTCTAAGCTATTGACACTCGTTGGAGTGAAATAACCATCCAGTTGCTATGCATTTGAGTGACAGGAACACATTTGTCCTTGTATGCTTGACTCAGTTCTTTTTTTGAATATATGGATGTTTGTCTCTGTTCCCCGATGGGTGCTCAAGATAACGGAATGAGAATAAAAAGTTACCTCTGCTTTTTTTTTTTCATTAGAAATGATTAGGACTGCTAAAAGTGATTTGAAACACATCTGCATACCATTTTGAAACAGTAGTAACAATCATTTGTTTTCATTCAGCTGTTGTAGCTGGAGATAATGTCTCTTACTGGGATCCTGCTCTTAGTGCTAATATTTTCATTTACTGCAGTTTTCCACACAACTATCCAGTGGTTTTGATTTATAGTTTTAAAATTAAGAGATGAAAAAAGGTTTTAAGGTAGCTTTTCTACATGTCTTTCAGAAGCAAATTGAATTTGTAGTTCAGAGTTGAAAAGGGATAATACTTCTATTCTCTGTTTATACTAATCCTTTGGGAGTTGAGCAAGGAAGCATGGAAATGCTGCTTCTTCCCGGCTTGTTCCACGAAGTTGGACTTCTAACTGTTCTCACATTTTTTTGTCATCTGTTTAATTTCTCTTCAATATTTAGCCTCTACTCCGTGAAAAGATAAGGAGTTGGCATTGAGTGTAATTTTCAAAATATGTGTCTCAGCTGGATGGCTTTAAGTATTCTGGGAAAGATTTAGGTGAAAACCAGTGTACCACTGTAACTGAACAAAATTTTCCATTCACAAGCCCTTAAAATGCATTTATTTCCATGTGGTCTTGTAAACACAGAGCTGCCTATAAGTATTTGTCCTCACAATGTCCATCCTGCAAATGCATAGAGAAGCTCATCTTATTTTCCTTTTACTGAGGGAGAATTTCGTTGTTTTCTTATATTATGAGTATTTTTAGTGATATGACTAATAAAACCAGTTCTTCCTCTTGCTTAATAAGAGAAAAAGCTTTCCTGCTCATAGCTGCACTTTGGAAGGGTCCCTAAGGCCATTTTGGAAGATGTGGCAGATGCATCAGTCTGTTCAATTCAATTCTGATATATCATTAAAAGTAAAAGAGGAAGTGAAAATGGAAACTCTTCCCTGTTTTAAGTATCTGAAATCCTCAAAATCGATTTTAGCCTTTTTCTTAACAGTCAAATGCAAGATCTAAACAATCATCTAGGCTGCAAACAGCATGCTATAAACAGTTGTGAATTTACTGCCATTTCTTTATTTCTTTCTATAGCCTAGTTTAGTGTAGGATTTGGTTTAGTTGTGTAACTGTTCAATATGTTGTTTGTAGTAACTGAATATCATCTTTTTTTTTTTTTTTAACCAAGATCTGCTTGTGACATTTCTAATGGGATAGACAATCAAGTACCTTCCAACTCTGTAGTACAGAATACATTCTGTATAGAAGCTGTTAATGGAGACAGCACAGCATCTCCTATTCATGTTGCAGCCAGACCCAAAAATACACCAGTACCAAAACCACTTGAAGCTCAGCCTCTCAACAGCACTGGTAAGAATGGAAGAGTTATGGGAACATGTTCCATTTTTTATGTAGTTGTATCTGAAGTTGAGCTACTTCTTCTATATAATTTTTGTTGGATTTCAAAAATACTGAAAGGATATTTCTAGGCTTGAATTTATAATCTTGTGTGTACACTTTTCAAAATTTTTCTGCAGTAGACCCATTCTTAAATATACTCAGTTTCACTCTTTATCATCAGTTCTTTTCTCTGATAAAGAAAGATTAAAGTGTCCAAAACCTTCCATTTTTTTGTCCCACATGATGAAACTATATTACTGCTTGTCTGGAAGAAAAATCAGATTTCTTTCACAATTAATTTGAGTAACTGTGGTTAAGTTTTTCCCGACATTATATAAATTTGATTTAGGCAGGAAACTGCTGTGCTTTGAGTTGAGACGTGTTGCAGGCTCTCCTTGTCTTCAATTTTTTCAAAAGTTACTCTATTTGAAAACACATAGTGGCAAATACTGAATTTCATTTTCATCTTAAGCACAAAAACATTTATTCTGACTACAATTCACTTTCGGTAAGTGAAACTAGTGAAAAGAAAGTGGTTTTTGGTTTTTGTTCCTCTGGCATCTAATAATGACTGCTTTCTAAGCACTTTATCTTTTCTCAACTGTTTGAGAGAGATTACAGGGATAGCAGAGAGAAAAGACAACCTTAAATAGAAATAGGGAAATTGTTACTAAATAGTAGAACAAAGATTGTCAAACTTTCTGTAATAGAGTAGGAAATGTTGATATAGCTGGAAGATAACAGAAACAATTACAAACTTCAAAATGTAATAATTAAATTAGGCCTTCTCTGAAGCTTTTCTCTATTTGGAGAACTTTAATTTGATTCCCCTCTCTTTTCAGCGTGAGGCTAGAGGGCATATATATTATTTAGACATTGTTCCCTTTTTCTTCAACAGCAGAGAGATCCATTTGAAATTTGTATTAGGATAGGGTAATTGAAAAATAATTGATTTGTTCAAATGATAATATTGATGAAATCATCACTGAGCTTGCACTGAGGCATTGATATAGCAGTTGTCAACTACTCTACCAGTTGGTGAAGATGATTTTAAGGCAAGGCATAAGACAGGTTTCCAGCATTTTGTGTTGACACTTTTTTTCCCCACAGTTGTGCATAGCAGGATTGTAATTTTATGTGATATTCCCAGAATTACTGTTTTAGGCATAATTAGTGAAGTAATCATCCGATGTAATGTTTTATTAATCTGTTTTGAAGACGAACTTACTAATAGAGCACATGATTTGTTCTTATTTTTCTCCTGAATTTATTGTGTAATCCTGTTCACTCTTTCATGTGGATGAGTTGAATTTTTTTTAATGAAAGTTGAAATTTCAGTTGGCTTTTTTTCTCTGTAAGTTAAGTTGTTGCTAGTTTAAGCCGAAGTTTGAGGAAACTTGATTAAATGGTTGGTAGTTTTCATCTCATGCTTTCCATTTGCTGAAATAATATAAACTCTTGATAAGTCTTAATGTAATTAATTTCTTTTGTGCCATCTGGAAGTAGTGATGTGTTACCCTGGAAAAGTTGTGTTCAAAAAGTAGTGCCTTTACAGAACTTAAAAATCTGTTGCCTGTAAAATCATGCCTATCATTATGCATATCAAGAAAATTCATATGGTACAGTGATAATTCCTTAAAGAATGATTTGCCAATTTAAATGAATTTCTGATGACAGAATTAAAGCAAATGAACTCTTTAAAATAGTGAAACAATGTTTTATAGGCACTAGTGTAGGGTACAATTTTGCAAACATGTATTGTCAAGGTTAAGAGTATAGAGCAATTGTTTTGGCTTCAGTCCTTAGAATGGTAAGGTAATATATACTGTAAGGTAAGAAAATTGCTTGAAGCCTGTGTTGCATATTATCCTTAGTCCTGTAGAAAATTGTTCCAACGCTAAAACAGATACAAGCTGCTAAGTATGAGTAGAATTGTCACTATGGTGTTGATCAGTGGTGCAGAAAATGAAAGCTCTGAATGTTGTTGCACTGCTTTTTATAGGGCCTTGACTTTTAATGGGTGTCCTACAGACTGCTGTACCTGATGTCACTTGTCTAAGGCAAGATCTTGTGCTGAGATTCTGTTCTGTTAAGCTCTGCAGATGATTGATGTATTGTTCGTCAAGTGGTATTGGGACAAATAAAGCCTTCTTAGCACTACCCCTTTCCTGCTAAATCCATGCCTGCTTTAAACCTTTTACAAGATTGTTCTTGCTTGAATTGGATGACATTTATATTGTTCTTTAAAAGATAGAATTGATTTACTTTGTGATTCTAAAGTAATTTTCTTCATTCATTGAACTATATAAGTTGTGTTAGCCAATAATAGTTTTTATGTTTTAATCCCTCTTTTGGAGGTGGATTTTTTTTTCCAAGTCACGCACAGGTGTAGGGTTAATTGTAGGGTTCTATACCTCAACTCTGAAAAAGGAAAGAAATTATCCGTAAGAAATCTCTTAGTTTTCCAAATCTCATAGAGTAATCTCTTAATATTTGTCATACTGATCAAGATTCTTTTTTGAACTTGATATAAATTCAGAGTTTTAAAAAAGGCCATACTGCTTTCTGAAAAGTAGATGTGTGCCTTTTGCTAATCTAGAGTGAGGTGTAACATTGAGTTGACAAAGCCATACAGAAACTAATTAATTAACTTTAGCAGGGAAATGTAGAGAATGGCTTGCAAACTACAAGTTTTAACTGAAGGCAAGTGTGTTGTGACTTTATGTCATCTTAGACAACACTACTGCTTATGGCATACAGGTGCAACTTAAATATGTTCCTTTCAAGCCATTTCCTCCAGAAGCTGGTTATTTGAAAAGTAAATCTCATCAGATTCTTATACAGAAATTTTATTTCCCATTTCTCAGTTAACGGCGAGTCATCTGCCTCTGCACCTGAAGCTGGTAATTCTTCTGTCTCTGAGGCTCCGACGGGTTCAGTTGAAGCTCCTGTGTCTTCACCAGATTGCACTAATGATACAGCAGAACCTCAGTCAGCAACAGAAGCAACTAGTTGTTCTGAAAGCCACACTGCTGCATCCCCTGTTGTGTCTGCTGGACTAGAACCTGCAGCTGCAACAGACTGTGCTCAGCCTAATGCTCAAAACAGTATAGCAGCAGATACAGCAAAACCAAGGGAATCCTCCTCCACGCCAAGTGCATCTGCAGAACCTGTAAGACAGCAGCCTGCTAGTGCCAGTACAGAACCTTTGCCACCAGGGTATGTTGTTTTACTTTTAATGCTATAATTTTGTGTCATCTAAACGTGCATATAAAGAAACAGAAACTTAATTTTATACAGGGATTTTCAAATGCAGGTCAGCTGGCTGGGACGGGCTTACTTGATCTAAAATGGGATTTGTACTGCTGCTATAACTGGCTGCTCTTGTCCCAGAAAGTAACAACTGATAACTGATTTGCTGAGACATATTATGATCTTAACAGACAAGCTCTTGGGCTTTATGGATGTGAAAACCTTTGACTTGATATTTTCAAACTTATTTGGACCATAATTTGTTACTCCTTAGTTTCTTAAACTATGAGAATGTAGTAAGGACCAAAGCACAGAGAATTGAAAATTTTTAGTGTATAAATGCCTGTAGGTGCTTGCTGTGTAAGAATGAGTTTAATAATGTTATAGTTAAACATAAGATTTGATGTGTATGTAAGAATAGCTAGAATATATTAATTTTACTAGATTGTTAGAAATTGCTTCTTTTATCTTAAATACGATCTTGACAATGTGCTTGGACATTAAATGAACATACAGTACATGCTCAAATATATATATATGGACATATATATCTATCTTAAGATTTTTTTATAGATGTTTTCATGTTTGGGTGAAAAGATACCTTCAATAACAAATTAGAAATACTGACATTTCCATAATATTGTAAATATTAACTATTTTAGCATTTTCTGATCATAGAAACTGTTTCTTAACCCAAAGTGTGTATACCTTGTGTCATTGTAGCTGATCTTTCAGAAAGCCTGTCTTATACCTGCTCCCTGTGAAGAAGGTTCAGTAAGTTATTCAGTGAGTTATTAGTGAGTTAACTTCACTTGAGTTTCTGCAGTTAGATAAACATAAAAACAAACATTTAAAAAGATAGAGATATTGTATATAAATTGTGGAAGAGTTACTTCATTTTTAATTTTCAGATGCTCTGTCCTTATAGGTGGGAATTCTTTCCACACATTCTTTTTTCAGTTAATTACGTGCTTTCCCATTGAGGACAGCATCATGAGTTCCAGGCATAGTGCACACTATGGCCAATTGCATTTCTTCAGCATTTCCTGATCAGGTTTCTATTTGGTGGTTGCTCATGCCCCCCTCCTTCCTCTCCTCTTGCCCACCCTGCATCACCCCCAGTCTAACTGAGTCTCCATTATGTCTAGCCCTTTCTTCTCTTCTTGAAATCTTAATATATAATTTCTTGAATTGCAGAAAAACTTCCATGGTTTTATAGGATGCACTGCAATAGAGAGGAAATGCACATTCAATTCTATGAGTAGCAGGCCAGGTGTTCTGCCTACATTTTTAGGAGCTAATTAAGTATGTATATAAGAAAAACAAACATAGATCAATGGCAGATGACCACTTCAGCTTTTCACCTAACATTTATCCTGATTTCCTCTCCCATTTATAAATACTTTTATTGCATTATGGTAGTTCTCAGCATCATGAAACTTCAGCTGTTGATAATATTTGGTCCTAGCTCCATCTTAAGTGTTAAGTTTGTTTTGCAAAAAGAAATAATCTCCAGGGATATCAGATATAGAATTTACCAGGATAGAAATAGAAACACAGGAAAACTGTCTGATAGCATACACTTCAGTTTACTCTGAAAGATGTTGTTTGTTAGATTTAGGGAAGAGAGCGTCTCATTTTCTGAGAGACATGAACTTGGAAATACAAAGAATGATTCTCTAAGCACTTTTGGAATGAGGTTATTTTAGCATCCAAGCATCGAGCAGATAATTAATTGTCTTTGTTCTCAGTTTAAATATAATAGGAAAATGCTTGTGAATGCTGATGTATGCTCATTATGTGCCAAGTCCTTTAAAGAAGTCTTTATGGGGATATCAGTTCAATATGAAGTAACTGATATATATTCTGGTGTGAATTTTCTTTGGTATTCTAGAATGGGTTTTGGACCATGGTATTTTCATTTAATACCAAGGTACTTTTTTGTCTTCATGGAAAGTCCCAAGGAAGTATTTTCTCCTTGACTTACATGTAAATCTCTTTGTCTTGAAGGTGGGAGCAAAGAAAGGATCCTCACGGTAGAACCTATTATGTTGATCACAACACACGAACTACAACATGGGAAAGACCACAGCCCTTACCTCCTGGGTAATGTAGACTTTTTAAAATTAAATATAATAAACATACTATATTTTAGTTTTGGAAACAAACAGCAGCTCATCAAAACTGTATTCTGTATCATATATCATCTCTAGCTTTCATTTAATTATCTTAATTGCAACTATTGTTACAGGAATGTTGATACTGTATATGTCACTAGTTTTGATCACTTGTTCAAATACAGCTGCTAAAGTATTTTGTTCTTCCTTTAAAACCTGAGCATGAAATAATGCATATTTGATCACCTTTATTTAGGTGGCACCACTAAATGTAGTGCACTGGTTCCAAACCTCAGATTTCCCAGCAAAGTGTTCTCTGTGAAATCTGCCAACATTACTTTCAGTCACAGGAGTTTACAAAGTTAAAAATGAGGTGACAGAGAGCTGAGCAGGCAATTGCTTGAAGTCTGTGTTTCCTCGTTGTGATTGTTCTTCTACTGATTGAGTCTGCTTTTGTGACCTTAAGAAATTAAACTCATGCCTGTGACTCGAGTAGTTCATTCAAGTACCACCTAGGAATTTAGCATGGAGAAAATTGGTTAGTAACACTGCAGAAAAAATTAGCTGCTAACATTTGTGTTTCTTGAAAGCTGGGAAAGAAGAGTTGATGATCGTGGGAGAGTTTACTATGTGGACCACAACACCAGAACGACAACGTGGCAGCGACCAACAATGGAGTCAGTGAGGAACTTTGAGCAATGGCAATCTCAACGGAATCAACTGCAGGGAGCTATGCAACAATTCAACCAACGATACCTCTATTCGGTAAAGTGTGCACACAATTTAGAAATTAGTACAGAGGTATAGGTATACTTTTTGTTCTTAACTTTAGAAAAAGTGATTTTATAACTATTCAACCGTGTTTAAAGACGTTTAGCATCAGTAATTCAGATTCTGATTATTTTGAAAAAAGTTAAAAATCATCCTTGGAGGCCGACAGTGCTCCCTTCTGAGCTTGTGCCCCAACTGGAGCTTTGTGTACTACATTTTACATAAGACTTTTAGTGCCAGTAATAAGAGGTAAAACTAAAGCAGTGCCTTAAATGGAAAAAGAATGTAAATGCTGTTAGGGGACATTTTGAACATTAAATAACCTTCAAATTTGTTTAGGTTATCAGGAGTCCTTCACTAATGCAAGTGGCAATTCTTTTGCTTTGAGCTTACTTTTAAGCTTATGCATCTGGTTCAGCTCTGGAATTTTCTACATTGTTTTCCATTTCTCTCAGATAGTCACTTACTTCTGCCTGAAGAAAATATGAGTAGCTTCAAAGGGGATATTTCTTCTTGAGTCAGATTTTCCCATCTGTGACTGGATAAATAGAATAGTTGTTTTTTCAGCATTAAGAATGATAGTGCCTGTGTGTCACTGTCACTCTTAATACTGTACTTTAAGAATTGTGCTTGGCTTCTTAAAAAAATGATCTGATCCCAGAGGCTTTGTGATATGTAGAAATCGGGAGTATTTTAAAGAAGAAACTATTTAAGTACAAGTCTAAACCAGCTTCATTTGAATAGGACTCTCTGCATGTACAGACCTAACTTTGAATTTGATGGGCTTTATTCACATATCCCTCTGAAGTAAAGGATGCTGCAGTATTACATTTAAAAGTTCTCAACCTCTCATTATTGAATTAGACATTATATCTTGTCAGTAGCATTAGCAGAAACATGCATCACCACTAATTTCCTTAACTCCCAGAGCTGTGCATCAAAGTTAATTTGTTTTATGCAGTTAGAGGAAGGTAGAATGGTCAAGGCTGGAAGGGACCTCTGAAGGTTATTTGGTCCAATGTCCCTCCTCAGGCAAGGCCACCTACAGCCAGCCATCCAGGACTGATGTCTTGTAAATATCTCCAAGGATTGAGACTCCACAACTGCTCTGGGTGACCTGTGTCTATGCTTGGTCACCCTCTCAGTAAAAAGTGTTTCCTAATGTTTAGAGGGAACTTCCTGTGTTTCAGTGTGTGCCCATTGCCTCTGGTCTTGCCACTGTATACTAGTGAAAAAAGCCTGGCTCCATCCTTTTTGCACCCTCCTTCAGGTATTTATACACATCAGTAACTTCTCATGCAAATCCAAGAATCAAAGCTGAAACACATCAAGCCAAAAACTCTCGCTGATCATCTTTGTGTACTTGTGTACTACTTTGATCAGTTGCATAGAACATCTGAGAAAACTCTCACTTTTCTGATGCCAAGATTTTTTTTTTGAGCTTGATTTATTCTTCGGGGAACAATGTGTTTTTTAAATTGAATTATATTACTTCCTTCATTAAATGATAACCATTACTGAAAACCACAGACTCATTTCTTAAAACGTCTCATCTGACCTTAGAAGTATTAAATGAGGATTTGTTAGTGAGACAGAATATATCTGAAGGAAGACAAAATAAAACTTGACTGTTTGCATCTCTTTAAAATTCTATTTTCTAAGTATTACATCTGTTGCAGTGGTAGAACTCACAGTTTATTTAGGGGGAAAAATTTAAATTATATTGAAAAAAGAGTGGGTTTTTTATGACTTTAGTCTGCCTCTGTACACTTTTCTTCTAGAATAGTTAAGGTCAAACTATAGCTACCTTTTCCTGCTCTGGTGGTATACCAGGACTCTGCCTATATAGCAGTTTAGGAGTGGGATTGTATTTTATTTCTTGGGAGAAAGTAGATGAATACTTTCAGTTAGAGAATGTTTCAATCACCTTGTGTAGCCAAAGCTAAATTATGTAAAGAAAGAAAAGCAGATGGGATGTAGTTATTTTAATTACTTTCATTTTTACCTGGATTAATTTATTGTAGTCATTTTGGAATTGGATCTGCCTGATTGTTCAGTGTGTTTTGTTAAATATACAGCCCTATATGGCCAGCAGCCACACACAAATCGTCGGACGCATTAGGAAGGTCAGAAGTGTCTGAATTGTGCCACCATTCAGTTCTTTGGCAGACAGCACTTTGCTTTTGTGCAGTGTTCTTTTTTTACACTCACCACAGAGAAGTTTTTGGTTAGAGGGTCATTGTGATTGTGTAGTCTCCTAAAGCAGAAAAGACTAACTGCATCTGCTGCTGAAATAACGCCAATTCTCTGTTCACATGTGGTAGCTGGCGGCTGGAACAACTACACAGCTCGATTTTGAGTGTAACTAATGCATTTCCTTCTCATCCTTGATCTATTTCTCCTTCAGAGAAAAAATATCATAGATTTGTTTTGCCTGAATTTGCTGCTGTAAACTCTTCGGTTCATTTCACATTTTTGTATTGCAAATGCTATATAAAGCAGTGTTAGTTTCTAAGACACTCTTTTGTAAATGTAGCTTTGTTCCCCTATATCAAAATTCCATTCTGCACACACACAGTAAAAGTAAGAGTCCACAAAATTTTAGGGGTGGATGCTTTTAGTTCTAAATCAGAACATGGATCCTATAGTCTGTGGGATTTCTGCCTTTTATTTTTATTTTTCCCCATGCTTTGTGTTTTTGGGAGCTACTTGGGGACTTCTGCAAGGTTACAGTATATTATCAGCTTAGCATGCATTTACATAATAATATAAATACTTCTTTTTCCCTTTTTAACCTTACTGTATGTTGGTATAATTTTCCCCATCCACACATGAATGCAGCTGCATTTTCAAAAAAATGACAAAGTTTGAAAATAGCCAAACATCCAGGGAAGTTATCTTGTATTGAGGAAGTAAAACCCCCTATGTTGGCAGTAGTCACTGTGCTTGGAAATGTTTATTATGGTAAAACATATTGTTAAGCAAGAACATTGTGCTTATCTGCTGATACATGCTTCCTCAAAACTTGTATGAACTGTACCTCTTTGTACGACCATTCAAGTTTGCTGTAGGACGGGAAAGGGAGGATACGTTAGATTGGAAACAAGTGTGCAAGGCATAACTTATTGTCACACAACCTGTGTTTCTTTGCAAAACCAGATTAAAAATTGCCTGATGGGGTTTTTTTTGCAGAATGAATAGTCTTCAGGCCTGGTGGTAATTGTAAAACATACTAAGAAAATAATTTGAATAGTATTTGGCCTAACTGAAAGTCCTCTTGTTTTTAAATAGGCTTCGATGTTGTCAGCAGAAAATGATCCCCTTGGGCCTTTACCACCAGGTTGGGGTAAGTTAATTAGCTGTGGATTTTAGAAAGTGGCAGTTACAGAAACTTGGAGTCCAGTTGTTGCAGTGGAATTTTTTCTTTTTTTCCCATAGAAAGGAGAGTGGATTCAAATGATAGGGTGTATTTTGTAAATCATAACACAAAGACAACACAATGGGAAGACCCTCGAACTCAAGGGTAGGTGTGTATAATGACTGTGCAGATACAAAAGATTTTGCTTAATTCTTTTATATGATGAAATGAGGGAAAAAAAACACTGCCTGCAATTTCTTTTGCAGTTTACAAAATGAGGACCCTCTTCCAGAGGGCTGGGAAATCAGATATACTAGAGAAGGTGTCAGATACTTTGTTGATCATAATACAAGAACCACCACCTTCAATGATCCTCGTACTGGGAAATCTTCCGTGTAAGTGAGAAATTAAATATTTTTTTTTATGTTTTACCTTGTTATAGTTTCATAGTAAAGTTTTCTCATACTATAAAATGATCTACAGTTTTACCTGGAATTGCACACTAAATTATGAACAAGTTGTTGTAATATAAATTTAATATATTTTTAAGTTTTAATTGTGAGTTTATCTATGACACACTTTGCTGTACAGCTTTGATGTTCAATAGTTTTTATACACTTTTCAAATACCAAGATTGTAATAATTTTATAAATAGAGAGGGAAAATGAGGTAAACTTGAATATTGAACTAATGTAACTAATATTTGCTTTTTTAATGAAACAGCAAATGATTATTATGAGTATTGCTTATAATGATACACACTCTAGCAACAGTAATGTCTAAACAAAGTAGTTCTAAATACTTCTGTAAAAGTTTACATGCAAATCTTCTTTGGAATATTTTGATTAGACATATTGACCAAATCTATTGTGGCTTTCTTAATGTCTCTTATATAAGGTAGGGTTTACTTCTGACAATATGGTGATGACTTTTCATTCAGCGAGCCTGTTGAATGTTGCACTAGAAAGTCCTTCATAGTTCTAGAAGCAGCTGAACTTATAAAGACTAACTTAGTAGTCTTTCTGTCAGTGAAGGTGATGAATTAGATGTCTTTCCTTTAGGTGACTTGTAATTTTTACAAGTTTCATAAGGATTTGATATCCTCTTGATCTCTTATCTTTCTATCAAATTTGGTAAATTGACTTGCAAAAAAGAAATGGGCGATGGGTTGTGGAAAGGAAGACTGGCATTCCAAACCACCAGCTGCATTTGGTTGTATCTTATAATAACAATTTTTTGAAATCTTCATGCTGTTGTTTAACATTGAAAGTATTATTTGATATCTGCATGCTTAATGTATCTCAAATATGTTTCCTTACAGAAATAAAGGCCCACAGATTGCTTATGAGCGTAGCTTCAGGTGGAAACTTGCTCATTTCCGTTACTTGTGTCAGGTACTGATTTTGTAATTATTTACTTATTGAAACTATGAGTTTTAACACATGTATGTGCTGCCTTTTAATATTACTGCCTTATGATTACAGTCCAATGCACTGCCAAGTCATGTGAAAATCAATGTATCCAGACAGACTTTATTTGAGGATTCCTTCCAGCAAGTAAGCCTGCAAAAATTATTGTGTTTGTTTATCAAGATAAAGCATAAGAACAAAAATGGCCATAGCCAGTTCAGACTAATGGTCCTTCAGGCACAGTAATCTTGGCCTGGCATTAGCTAGTGGGGCTTTCTTAGGGAAGACTAAGAACAGAAGTATTGTATATAATACTTTTACCATATGATCTTTCAGCTCCCAACTGTTTACAGTTGAAATGCTTCTTGAACTTGAAGTGGTTTCTGAGTATTTTAATAATCCTCAAGGGATTTCTCTTCTGTGAGCTTGTCTATGTTCCTCTTGAGAACTTTTTGGATCTACAGCATCCTGTGGTAGAGTTCCATAGCTTAACCTACTGTGGCATCAGCCACATCAGATTTGCTTTTCTGATTCCTGTGTTTGGTTAGATACGTTACAATATGTTGTTTTCTCCAGTTAAAACTGGTGTCCTGCTTTGTCCTTCAAAGATTAAATCTGTGTAATGGAAGCTTCTAGTTCTTGAGCTCTTACAGTATGCAGCCAATATATGATGAAAATTCTTGCTGCTGTCATCGCATCAAGACCTCTTGGCAGGGATTCTGTATAAATGAAAAGTGTATTATAAATGAAAGTATATTGAATTTATTCTGTGTTAAATTATTTCTTTAAGTGATTTGCCTAAAACCAAAAATCAGATATTGAAGTGCCTTTTTGCCTGTTTTACTTTAATAATGACTGCCTTAGGAACAGTGTAAAAACAGGGCCATAGAGCAATACTTTACAGATAGCCTTCCACTTGCTAGCAGTCTGCTGCTCAGGGATTTTAAGTCCAAGTTGGTATTTTTGTGTGTAGTTCATTGATTACATGTTCCATGAGATGGTCTGATTGCTTTTCAAATTTGTGTAACTTTGACATCTATATCATTTCTGTATCAACATTAAATTAAATCTGAATGACTTATGTGGTGAAAATGCATACTTTATAACTTATTACTTTATTTTTTAATAGATTATGGCATTAAAACCCTATGATTTGAGGAGAAGATTATATGTTATATTTAGAGGAGAAGAAGGATTGGATTATGGTGGCTTGGCAAGGTAAAAGAAATTTGCTTAAATAGTTGTTATTTTTTTAATAGCACTCTAGCCTTGATTTCTCTTGCAATCTGACCCTAGGTACCTTTTTAGTCCCCCTAAATGTATTAAGGAGGTGGAACTGGCCGCACTTGCTATTTTTACAGGTTATAACTTCACAATGGTAAAACTATGGTCTCAGTTGTTCAGTTCTTTGACAAAGATTGATGTTTAAATTGGAATGAAATTAATTGCTCTGGACTGAGTTATTTCAGAAACTTTTTACCAGAAAGTTCAGTTTTCCTAGAAGTGGGGACTGTGGGAAAATACAGTGTTCTGCTTATTTGGAAAAATGGCAAGCCAACACCAGATTGGGGCTGATAAGAACAGAAAGGAAATTAACAATAGGAGTGTAGTGCAGGCCTGAAGGAACAGCAGGCAGACAGACTGTGTTGGCTCCACTGGAATGTGAAACAGCTGGACTACAAGTTTTTCTAGAATCTGAAGTGGAACTCAGAGGGGAAAAATCTGATAATAAGAAAACCATAGACAAAATTTCATCTCTTTACTATACAGAATACAACCACTGACTACTGCTGCCCGTTACTTGAGTGAAATGTTACGGCTAAGTTAAAAATTTCAGTACTACTGTAAATCCAGGGAATTGGGAGAGGACATAGGTGATAGAATTTTTCTTGTTTGGTTGTTTTGGGTTTTTTGTTTTGGTTTTTTTTTGTGTAAAGGTGTTCTGTTTTGGTTTTGTTCAGGTTTTATGTAGCTTACTGAGTTAAAATGGAATTCAGTGAAAATGTGTAGTATTTATGAATAAGGAAGCGTGCCTCTGAGAGTTGAGCTTCTTTGGGTACATGGGGTGTTTTGCTTCTGATTACAGTATCTAATAGACTTTTGGGGAGTGATTGCAGGCAGGAGTTAAATTTTTGCTTTGCATGGGTTTTAGGATGGGAACTGTGACAGTTCAAGTTGTCCATTGCGTAGAAACAAAGTGTTCCAAAGAAGAGATTTTAGGATAATTTAACTGAACTGTGTTAATCACAGAAATTAGGAGAATAAATAAATAAATAATACATAAGTAGTATAATTTCATAGTTTCATAGTTACAAAATCTTGGGCAAGACTTAAGTATGTGAAACTGAGAACCAGCCAGAATCTCATTGTAGCTAATGAAATCTGCATTAATATATATAGATGAACTGTCACTCAGCAGACTAAACTCAGTGCTCCCTTCAGATTTTTACCTTGCATGTAGCAGGATCAATCTGACCTTTTGTTCTGTGGCAAGTTTTAGCTGTTGGTATGAAAAAGTCATTGTTTCTGCAACTTCTTGTTAATGACTGATTTATTTAATTCCTCCCTTATTATCTGACTTTATTCTAATTTAAATGCCTATTAAATTTAATGCTTCTGTGTCGTTAATATAATTGTCTCAGTATGAACCTTGCCTGGAATGCTATACAACTTTCTTGTGCTTACTGGAAGATTCGTGGAACCCTGTTAGGGTTATTGGATCCTGGCTGCCTTTCTCTGTTTACTCTTTCTACTTGGCCTTTGGGTTGGAAGCATGTCATACTGAGTCCTGACCCGGGACTTGAGTTTCACAGCACTGTTAGGAGAAACATCCCAGCAAACCTCATTTCTATTCCTCAATCTTGAGTAATTACAGGAATAGAAGAGATGCCTCTTAAATGTGACAACTGAAAGGCAGACAGAATGGAATTCAGTCCCTGCAGTTATTATAGGATAGACTTTTAGCTTTTTTTATAGGTTATCCCTAAGCCTGGTTGTTTAGTACCAAACATTTAGGGCCTGATACAAAAGCTCCTGAGTGTATATGACTGTTCTGAGGTGTCCAATCATACGCAAATACTATAAAGCAAAAAACATTATAAAAATCATGTAACCAAACACTAAATACTGGATTCTGGTATTATTTCAGATCAGCTGAATTGAAAACTATTAAAGTAGTGAATAACATGTATTCATTTAGCCTCAGCAAAAGGATATTTTTACACTGTTGTGTCCTGTAGGCTTAACCAATGCATGGTTACTGCAAACTACAGTAACTCAGTGTGAGTTGTGCTGTCAGACTGGAAAAGCAAATAAGGTGTGCTGAGGTTTTGATTTATTTGTTTTGTTTTATCTAAGTTGTTTATAATAAACATGGAATAATCTGTTATTTTTTCGAGTAAAGGTTTGAGTTGTAGACAGTAAAGCAGGCATGAGGAGGGGTAAAGGGTGTGTACTGGTTGAGGCAAGGACTACGTAAGAAAAGAATGTTACTAATAGACAGCTAAAACCTGTGCTGTGAGGGTGTGTTCAAGGTGAAAATCAACTATAATTTCTAAACTTTGTAAACCATGACTTTCTAACATTATTTGGTTTGATAATTAATTTTCTATATTTTTGAAGTATATAATACCATATATTATTCTGTGATTCTAATACAACAGTTTATATAATTTTTCAAAGTTTGCATATATTTTGACCATTTTGGTAGTTACCTAAGTGGAATGGTGATAAACATCTGTATTTGATGGTTTTTATGTGTATACATGTTTTTTTTTCCTTAGAGAATGGTTTTTCTTGCTTTCCCATGAAGTACTGAACCCTATGTACTGCCTATTTGAATATGCTGGCAAGAGCAACTATTGCCTGCAGATAAATCCAGCATCAACAATCAATCCTGACCATCTTTCATATTTCTGTTTCATTGGGCGCTTTATTGCCATGGTAGGTTAGATTTTTAAGGTTTTATATTTGCTGTAGCTATACATTTACTCCTGAACATATTTGTTTGTACAGTTATTAAAGGTTATATTAATCTCATAGAAATGGAAGATTAAGGCATTTAAGTATATTGAGCCAATTTCCTGAGATTTAAGTCTCTTACACATTCATGTTTCCTGGGAGAGTGATGAAAGTTAATATGACATTTAATATAATAGTTTATTTTCATCAATTGGATGTGTGTACATCATGCAAACTGCTGTTTGATTGAGTGTCTGAATACTGATGCTCTGAAAAATGTGACTTATATTTTGTGGAAAAGGCTCCTCAGTTGGACTTGGTATACGTTAGTGTATTTGAAAAAAGAAGTTAAAATGTTTTGCAGAGTACCTTGAGCCTTAATTTAAATGTACATGCTTGGATACAAAAGTCAGATATGAGATGAGAAGCTGTCAGGGAGCTGATTCTCTGCCATCAGATTTCTCTTAAACTAAAAGCTGATGAGGCATGTTGTATCATTTCTTCTGGTATCACTGAGTCAGTCTTCTATAGTGACTCCTGTTTTGTCACATTTCTTTCCTTCCATGTGGTGATACAGTCATCTTTCCACAAAATCATCATGTCTACAGGTAGTCCTCAACAACATCCCTGAACATGGTGAATAGTGAAACCAAAAAGAGTAGATAGAAGTGCATTTTCATACTGAAGAGTCTATTATCATATGTTGTTCAGGCTTTTTATATTAAATTAGAATAAATACAAACCAAGTGTAACATAAAATTACTTTCAGACTTAAATTAGGTTTGGATGGTTTCTTAGTTCTACTTTCTTATAGATGCTTCTTGAGAAATTTATTCAGTTTTGATGACGGTAATATCTCTGATTTCAAGCGTTTTATGGCTGAGTTCACTGTTTTTGTTCTGTCATGAGAATTTATCTCATCGGGTTAGCAGTTTCAACAGGCTGACAACTTTCTCGTTATTTCAGAATGCTCAGCAAGTTACAATGCCACTTAGCAGGAAGGCGTAATAAAGCCAGTTAGATGCTAGAGCCTATGTTTCTTTTAGTTGGTGATTTTTGATCTTGTGTGTAAGAAATGTTAACTTTAGGAAAGCTATTTCATAACAGTACAGATCATAGCAGAGAACTTAATTAAAGTAATTAATGTGGTTAAAAGGCAAACTTATTTCCTGAAGTATTTACATGTTTGTATTTTAAATTCTCATAGCAAGAGAGAGACCCATGTAATGGTGCCTCATGTGGTCTGTTGCAAGGTTTGAGTGTATTAATGGTTTATACTGGGTGGTACTTTCTGCAGTGCTTCCTGGGCATACCCTCTAGTGGCTTAAGGTATCTCAGATAATAATGTAACTGGGAAAGGCAGTTGCAATTCCTGTTCTTCTCACAGTTCTAAAATAGTAGTGAGTTTCTTAGTTTTAAGTACTGAAGTAACTATAGATGTTTTCAACTGAAACATGATTAAACATAAAGAATACACATCTTACTTTGTAATAAAAACTTCTTAAATGAAGCTGGCTGAGGCAACTTATATATTTTGCTGGAAAATTATCATACACATTGTGTATAAGTAAGGTGATTTTAAGAGCTTAATTTTGCGAAAAGCAGAAAATCATATGTCCAGATGCTGCACTTGACATTGAATTTCTATCAGCTCACTCTCCCATGAGAAGAATAGACTAGTTTAAAAGCAAATAAATATATAAATAAACAAAGAAACTAGTAAAGACCTCTAAGAGAACCTCTTTCAGCTCTCCTAAAGCAGAAGAAAATGCATGCTAGACTAAGCCTAAAAGGGGGAAATAAGGTTGGGAAAAAAGATAAGAGTCTAGAAGAAATGGACTGTTAATTGACTCTTCTGCTCATAGGATTTCAGCTGTCAGGAAAGAGAAACAATGAATGCCATACATGATCTATGTTTAGGATGACTTTTTTTTAAGAGCTGCTGTAGTGAAGAAGGAGTATTTGATAAAGCTGAGGGGAAAAAAGGTTTTCATGGTTATGGCTGTGCTCCGTGAGCTCTCAGATGCACTGAATCAGTGTCGAGATTAACACTCTGTGTGTGTGTGTGTGTGTGTGTGTGTGTGTGTGTAATGCTATGCTTCAGTACTAGAAACCAGGTTACAGCCTGTGTGCATGTGTGGTGAGACAAGTGTGACCATGTTTGAGTTTGGTTTTTTTTCAGTTTCATGGAGAACTTAATTCCTCAGTACTGTTACTCACTTATAAAAAATGTGATTCCCAAAGCTTTTTCTTAGAAGCTACAGTAGCATTCTGTAAAGGATGATGTTACTGGATGTATGTATGTGGTAAAAAATGGCACTAATACTCAAGTAGGATCAAATATTATGATCAAATAGGATCAAATAACACTTGGCAATTATGCCTATTCACATAATTAAGTGAAGAATGAAGTACTTTTATGATAAGTTTTTTTTAAATTAAGAAATTTCTATATTGTAATAGCATATGCTTGGATAAATTTTCTCAGGTTTTTTTGCTTCCCATTAAATGTTTTGTTCTTTATAAATATAAAGCTTTATAAAGCTGCTACTGCTATTTCCTGCTTTTTATTATTTGAAGGAGAAAGAAAAAAAAGTTAAGTCCAGAAGCACTTCAATAATTCAGTAGTTCAATAAAAGCTAAACGTATTTTTCTGTTTAACAGGCGTTGTTTCATGGGAAATTTATTGACACTGGTTTTTCTCTGCCTTTCTACAAACGAATGCTGAGCAAAAAACTTACTATTAAGGACCTGGAATCTATTGATACTGAATTTTACAACTCCCTAATTTGGATAAGGTTTGTAGTTTATTTTTTTGTGTGTCTTTGATATTTTATGGATTTTATTTTTTTTTTTTTTTAAATCTAGAATTCGTTGCCATATCTTTCTCTTTTCATCCAGGGATAATAACATTGAGGAGTGTAACTTGGAAATGTACTTCTGTGTGGATATGGAGCTCTTAGGAAAAGTAACCTCACATGAACTGAAATCAGGAGGTTCAAACATCTTGGTAACTGAGGAGAACAAAGAAGAATATATTGGGTAGGAAGATGTAGATGCTGAAAAAAAGTGTTCCATGTTTCTTCCTGTTGCTCCAGTCTTTTTTTATAAGGTGGCTTTTGTTGGCTTGTTTTTGTTTTGTTTTTCCTTTTTCTTTCCACGTGCCATGTAATTCTTGTGACTATTACTGAAATGGTATCTTGGTTCATGTTGCTATTTTGATACACAATCGCTTGGTACAAAAGGAGACCACGTGGAGAGAATACGGCCTGTCATGCTATTACATGTACAGTGAGAGAACAGGTGAAACTGAAATGAGCAAGCCTATTTTCAGTAACTTCAAGTAACAAATCCAGGTAGAGGGAAGATGTCTATTGGACAGAAGATTGCAAAATTGTTCAGAAATTTGCTGTCAATGTGGAACCTGAAATTCAGAATGGTGTGTAACATGCTGTGACCTAAACTATTTTTAAAACTCTTTCTGCTGCTCTTTTCTGCTTGTTTCCTAATTTTATCACTACCTGTCTCATTCTGAACCTGTGTTTCTGATCTATCTAATCAGTGATCTCAAAAGCAGATGTACACAGACCCTTTTCTGTGATGTAGTGTATGTCCAGTGCTGCACGTGAAGTTTCCACTTAAATTAGAGATGTTTAGTTTCTCACAGAAATAGTTTCTATAGTGTATATATATATAAATACAGATAAAAAAAGGTTAATTATAATATTGATTTTTAACTGGAATGGTAATCTAAGTTACATCTTGCTACTTTAATATTATCTGAGTTTGAAGGTTTGTGATAATATTAGTATGGTAGGGTCCTTGTAGTTAATGGAATCATAGAGTGTAAGAAGTAAAACTTGTGCAAGTCTTACCTGATGGGAACACACACGTGAGCCTATGTGTTTGAACTGCTTCATGTTGAATGTTAATTGATGTTTAATTCACGTTTGATTTTGTTCTATCCCAGGCTAATGGCAGAGTGGCGATTTTCTCGGGGAGTTAGAGAACAAACCAAAGCTTTTCTTGATGGTTTTAATGAAGTAGTTCCTCTACAATGGCTACATTATTTTGATGAAAAGGAACTAGAGGTGAGATTTTTTGTTCAATGTTTTTACCTTTTGCAAAGGTAATATATATGGAGAGATTAAATGGATAGGTCAGCTTGAATTTCTCATCTGTTCATGTGGCATTTGATAACTTCTGGAACATAGTGAATTTTTTAGGAGCAGTGGGATTAAATCATGATGAAAATTGAATCAGTGTTTTGTGGTGTTCTGCATGAAAATGGTTTTTTTTGAAAGTTTCTGTAAAAGTATATGAGATCACTGATGGATCTGTGAGTCACAGAAGACTTTTCCCTCTGTGGTAGATGGGTAGAATTACTGTGTAACCGATGACACAGAAGTTGGTTGTAATGTATAGTGATTGCTTAGTATCACACACACGGTCTAAGACAGGTTCTAGGGTTCTTACATTTAAAGACAGAAAGCTGGAGGAACAAACAAGGTTTGCAACTGAACTTTGCAAATCCCTGATAACAGGGATTGCTTACATGCCCCATGTTCACTTAACAATTGACCTGGCCTGTGTTCAGTCTTGGGGTTGTGATTTGGAGTAGGGACAAAAGGCTCTGTAGTGCTGTGCTCATTTACTTCTGTGTGACCTGCCAAGGTTCCCTGTATATAATGAGCAGTTTTCTGAAATCTCCTTCAGTTAAACGGGAGGGTTTTCTTCTAAGAAGACTTTGCTTGATCTTATTCAGTGTTCAGTTTTGTAGAAGGCTTTGCCTTTAGAACTTTCAGTTTTAATTGCCTCTTGTAATGAATACTTTGCAGACTTAAGCTTTGCAGTATGTTTTGTCTTTGTTAGTAGTAGTAGCAGTAGCAGCAATGCAATCATCATCATCTTGGAATGCGATGAAGATTTAATGGAAGGGCAATATCCTCCTTAACATAAAAATTCCTCTTACGGGAAAGGTAGTATCTTTTGTTATTGAGCTATTAGTTGGAAATTACCAAGTTTCTGGTATTCAGTCTTTCAGACCACTTAAATACATAAACAATTTTGGAGTAGTTCCATAAACTTAGGATAAAGGAAAATCTAATTATGGAGTAAAATGAAAACATTACCAGTCCTCTTTTCAGAGCAAAAACTTTCATTTTTGTTACCATGTCTCATACAAAACAGAAAATACGTCCAATCTGTGTGTTTAATGTGAAGAAATAATTCTCTTTTCTAGGTTATGCTCTGTGGTATGCAAGAAGTTGATTTAGCAGACTGGCAGAGGAACACCGTTTATCGTCATTACACAAGGAACAGCAAGCAGATCATATGGTTCTGGCAGGTATGTTAATCAGTTACATTTCTGACTTAGGTTTTATTTTGTTCTTTAACACAACTAACATGGGGAGTGGAGGTTCTTACAGCTTCCTTTCTTTTTTCTTTTCAGAGAAGTAAAGGAGGATTTCTGGTCTTTAGGGAGGATATTTTAGGGTGAGAAATGGCAGATAGATTCACACATTACATTTGGATGCTGGCTTATGGATATTTTCTTCTGTATGTTGTCCTTATGGATTAGTCAATAAGTTTCTTTTATTCTTAGCAGTGATCTACTTTCTAAATGTTCTTATATGTAGTACACCTCTACATCTTCACCTTCCAGTGCCTGAAGGGAGTCCACAAGAAAGATGGAGAGGGACTTTTTACAAGAGCATGTAGTGACAGGACAAGGGGAAATGGATTCAAACTAAAAAAGGGTAGGTTTAGATTAGATATTAGGAGGAAGTTCTTTGCTGTGAGGGTGGTGAGGCACTGGAATAGATTGGCCAGAAAGTTGTGGATGTCCCATCCCTGGAGGTGTTCAAGGCTAGGCTACATGAAGATCTGAGCAACCTGGTCTCATGGAAGTTCCCTAGTGGGTCCCTGGCCATGGCAGAGGGGTTGAAACTAGATAATCTTTAAGGTCCCTTTCAACCCAAAGCATTCTATGATTCTATGATCTAAAATGCCACATAGTATTTATGATTATTGTCATATAAACTGTTCCAGTCTAGCACTGATGAGTCTTCACTGACATTTTAATAAAGTTGGCTAAGGAAAACCCTCAAATACTATTCAGGCTCACAGTTTCTATGAATTTTCCTACAGAGAAGAGCAGTGGAGAGCTCCTAAGAGAGCTAGGCTGTTCCTATCTTGTGAAAAAATTACCATTTTAGAGATGCGTTTGACTAAGTTTCTCTGGGAAAGTGATGCTAATCAGTTATTTCCTAGCTTATTTATATTGTAAGATCTGATGATATATCTTTTTAAGATGCTTAGTACTGAAAGAATGTAAACCAGATGTTTAAGTACCTTGGATATGGTATCAACATTTATATGCAAGTTTTTCTGAGTCAAAATTCTAGCTGTATTAATGCCCTCTCTCTTACTGAGATGTTCTCCATCTCCCCTCTCTTCTTCCTCTTCCTTTCCTAGTGAATTCCCTTACAGTGATGTACTTGTTACGTATGGGTTTCCTTTCACTAACACTTCCGCATGCATGGAATGTTTAGTCTTGAAATATCCAGAATCTGTGGCTAGACTAGTGCTGTGTTTAATCACAATGGCAGTAGTCTTCATACAAAGCATTGGCATGATTTATATTTTCATGTAGAATAAAATAGGTAAAGATTTTTTCCTATTTGCTGCTCACATTGTAATGGCTGACAGTGCATATAATCTGAAATCACTGTTCTTCTCCCTCCAATTTTGCTAAAATCAAGAAATGCAAACTGGTATCGAGGTGGTTTACTCGTGGGTGTTTTTCATCAGCTGTGTTAAAGCTTTTTATTAAGTAATTTGAATTTCTGTGCCTAGTTTGTAAAAGAAACAGACAACGAGGTTCGCATGCGACTTCTGCAGTTTGTCACTGGCACTTGCAGATTACCACTGGGTGGATTTGCTGAACTTATGGGTAAGTAAAAGGTGACCAGAACTGTTCTTATATTGTAATTGTTTCATTTGCAAATGAACCATGCTGCAGGTGTACAGATAAGAGGAACTTCATGTTCATCACCTTGGATCTAGAAGGGCTTTTCATAACATAAATCCCGTGAATACATTTATAAACTATTAGTTCATTTCTATGAGAAGCATATTCATATTTATGTAACTAATGATGAACTCTGTCTGCTGTGTCTGAGTTGGGTCTTGTGTCACATATATATCATGTATGCTACTTTAAAGGAACAGATTACACTTTTCAAAATCATCTTTTTTAGGAAGTAATGGTCCTCAGAAATTCTGCATTGAAAAAGTTGGTAAGGAAACCTGGTTACCAAGAAGTCACACTTGGTGAGTTGTTACATGTAAACTTTCTGTACCTTTAGTGGTTTATGTCTTCGAGACTTGCATTGGCCAAATCAAATTAAATGTAATTTGAATCAATTCTCTATCTCCATTTTCAGCTTCATTTATTGCCCTGACATGCCAGTATTGGACACTTTTCTAGTTGCCCTCTTCTTAGAGTTTGCTACTGTGCTGAACAGATCAGCACCAGATCTATCAAAAGTATGAGAACATCCTTGTGTAGAACTGAGAGGTGTTTTCCTAATTCTTTTAGAGAATATTAAATAACTGAACAAGTCATGTTAGCAGTAGGCACATACAGTTATCAGATACAGTTATTATGCAGTTACATTATAAAAGATGAAATGTATAGTCATGAGAAGAAATAGCATGAAATAAATCACAGCAAATGTTCAAAACAAGGATGCTTAGCCAAGAATGCTGATACTTTTACCAGACTTCAAATGGGCTATTATTGGCTTGGCATTCATGTGTATATTGAACTGGTACAAGGAGGTACACACACAGATCAGTTTCTCATACAAACTATGCAAAATGGATACACTTTTCTTTGGCAACAATAATATTCATTATACTTTTAAACTACTTATGGGTATACTCAATTTTACATTTTCTCCACTGGATTTTTTTTTAAAGTGATGTTTGCAAGAGTTTAACATATAGTTTATCTAGGATAATTTTGGGAAAGACATGGAATGAAGTGTTTTGGCAGAAGTTTTAGGGCAAAGTTAAGAGGGGGAAAAAACACCCACCTACTTTCAGGCATGTGTAGGAAGGAGAGAAGTTAAGCGTTTTCATGCTGTTGTTGAAATTTGGAGATGCATCAAACTAGAATTATATTAAACTTCATGCTGAAAATTTCCTTTTTCTAAGTATTACTATTATAAGTAATAGTAACCATTATTATAAGTATCATGTTTTTATATGATACTTTTTCTAAGTATTATAGTTCTCTGTATCTTGGGCTGTCGTTAGTCTTTAATGATTCTAGCTTTTTATCTGGTTACAGTCTTCTGTTTCTTAAAATATTCCTCTAAAACTTCATCTGGTTTTACTCCTTGTAGAAATGTCAAGGCAGTGAGATTGTAGTGATTGTTATTTCTTTTTTTCTAATTGTTAGATCAGGAAATTTATAACTTCTACTATAACAGCTGAGTTCTGTAGAGTTCTACATGGGATTTAGATAAACTTAACAAATTTTTTTTTTTTGCTCAGTTTTAATCGTTTGGATTTGCCGCCATATAAAAGCTATGAACAACTAAAAGAGAAGTTGCTCTTTGCCATTGAAGAAACGGAGGGATTTGGTCAAGAGTAGAAGTGGCTTCTAGTAAAAAAGGATATCTTGCATAATAAAAGGCCCAGCCAAGTAAAATTGCACACTTAATTGTATATAAGCTTTTCGTTCTGTACAGTGATCTTTCTGGAACTCTAAAAGTTTAATTGTTCTCTGTTCTTCCACAAATATATGCAAAACAGTTCAGCCTTTTCTACTTTTATTTATTGCCCTTTCAAAAGACCAGAAAAACCCCTCCATAAATTTTGAAAGCAGACAAGAGACTTATTTAAAAAAAATATATATAAAAAATATAAATATATATACTAATGGGCTCTAGTTTTATAGAGCTTTAAGTGTATGAAAAGTTGCAGCCATTTAAAAGGGCCTGGATTTGCTTTATCTTGGCTTTATCATTCAGAAAAATGTTTAAACTGCTCAGTGTTCTCCTAAGAAACATCTCCAAGTTTGTTTTACTGCATGGCTGTTCTAAAAGGTGTTAAAGGCTTAGGCCAAATGTATCCTAAATATGTAGAAAGATGCTGCTGGTATTTGAGACGACAGAATCTGTTGTTCTGTCAGTTTAATTTTTTTAAATACGTAAATAGCTGATATATCCCTCTCTACTGATGTAGCCAAGGTCATGAATAAAGCCTTTACTACTTGCACAAGAGTCATGTACAATGAGATGAATGTGATTTAATGTTGAAAGGAATTGGTGCCACTGTTCTGACTTATTGTAGGAGCTGAACAGAGTATTTCAATTCATTTGAGCAGCATTGAAATTTGTTTACATAGTACCTTGGGTTATTACCACGAGGATGTTAGGTAATCTTCGAAGAAAAAATAATAAAAGAGAAAATGTTACCCATTCTCTTCTTGGTCTGGTGTCTTGCAGGTTTGATGGGTTTTTTTTTTTTTTTTTTGGTTTTGTTTGTTCGGTTGCTTTGGTTTTGGTTTTTTGTTTTTTTTTCTTTTTTTTGGTTTTGTTTATTTTGTTTCCCTTTTCAATCCATGATGTCCTTTTTATAACTTTGTAGAGTTATATTAATGTAAACTGAGCTATAAGGGTATACAAAAGGTAACGTGAATTTTGCCGCTTCCTGTGTTCATGTTCAGTTTCAGATACTGGATCTAGTAAACTCAGATAAAATGAAAGTTATTTAAGCTTTGCACAGATAAAAATATTATTTAGTATTAAATACTCTCATTTCTCTTAAGTTCTTACAGAATTTTAGATGTACTTGAATGAAGTAAGTATGTCTAAAACCTGTTACTCTTTTATGTACGTCAGGTTTGTCCTAAGTGCACAATAATATAAAAGCATTTTAAAATTAGTTTTATTGGCATTTTATTGGCATATATTTGCTGAACTGCAAAGATGTGATTAAAAAAATACTAAAATTTAACACCCTATTCATGTGAATTATATTAAATGCTACTTTTAGCAAACTGTGCTTCCTTATTATAGAGTAAAAATGTTTTAAATCACCATTTGTAATATGCTTTAAATATAATCTGTAAATTCCATTACATTTAAATTACACACGATTTTGTACACACATGAAAATGATTTTAGAATACAATTCAACACACTTGTGTTAACATATCATAATATTGCACTGTTGAAAGTGTACATGCAGGAAAAACAGCTCTATCTGTTCATGTATCTTTTCAATACAGCAGCTGAATTCTGCCAAAAATTTATTTTTCTACATATTGGATTGTCTCAAGGCTTTGTATTTGATATGCACAGCTTGAACTGGAGCTGTACCTGTACAGAGCTGTGGTCACAGCAGTGGTGCAGCAGGCCCAAGAGACTGCTGTCTTACATGAACTTTTCTGTAAGAGCTTCAAAAATTTCCACCACTTTGAGGGTTTTTCATACACCATCAAATATCTTCTGCAAAACTGTTTTTATATAGCACTAAATGCATTTGAAGTGCAAATCAACTTAAATTATCACTTATACTGGCTAGAATGGAGGAAGTTTAAAAAAAACAAACCAAGAAGGTCAAAGGCTGGGCATGAGAAGTGTGTGCCACTTGCCTAAGAGACAAGGAGGGCTAAATGTCACAGTTAATGAATTTGCACTAATGAATGACTTGGTGACCCACTACCAACTGCTGAATTTTGTGAATCTGTGAGTAACTGAACAAAATAATAAAAAAGACAGCACATCACGAGAATGTAGTTGTTTTATTGTTTTGGTAACTTTAGCTGTCTCATAACTGGAGTATCTTTTCCTGGGGGTATGGCTTACAAGCAAGAAAAAACCTAAACCCAGTAGCCTTCTCTACATGTGTATGATTTGTGAATTGGTGCTAAGGGACTGCCTGAAAGGATGGCTCTGAGGGAAAAAAAGCACAATTAATATACCCGTGTGTGTGTGTGTGCGTACTGCACTTGAACTTTCTTGGAATTTCAGTAAGACTATGTTGTAGTTTTTTCTTTTCCCATTTGAATTCCCTATAATTCACCTATTTTTGGGGGGAGTGAGTCAGTAAAAAGAGGGAAGACAGCAATGCCTGGAGATCAGACAGGGGAACCAGTGAGGCAATACTACTTGAACGAGCTGTTGTGTAGTTCATGGGTTGTGTTAATTCCTTTCTTCCTGCAACTTAGCTGCTTTCCACTACAAACACCACAGTTGTTACTCAGTACCTGGATATTCTTCCTCTCTGCGCAGCAGCAGCAAAGGCGCCTAAGTAAAGGTGCCTCTGCCACAAAGCTACTAGGAGCAACTCTGTACATGACGGATGTTTCTGTAGTATAAGAATGGAGAAAATTCAAACACTGTGTCATCCACCCTGAAACATGGTGACATAGACGACTTCATTTTGACGCTTTACTAATAGAAAAATAATAGTTGCTTTATGGGAGTTGAGAAAATCCTTTTTTTACTAGTTTGTGACCTCAGGCTAGAATTAAAGCCCCAGATTCTCTCTCAACTATGAATTTTTACTACTGACTTAACTCAGGCATGGTTTATTAGTCCAATTTATGCTGTTCATCTTCCTCCTGTAGATTGCAATACCCTTCTCTAGTAAAGCAAACATGAGGTGTTTCTCATCAATTTTCTTCTAGACTGTTCTACTGACAATACCACATGTAACTGATTGCCTAGCATTTTTTCATTATTTGGTCCTCTTTCTCTCTTGGGTAATTGGAAGATACTGTTTGGCTGGACATCCAACTTAGGTTACTTTGTACTTCTGGTGAAAATTCCTGCCAGCATAGTAGAAAGACCAAGAAGTTTATCTCTACAAACAGAAGTCCATACTCTTCCCCACAGTAGTTCCTTTCTAATATACAGGGATTGCATATTCCTCCTGTTGTCACAGTCTAAAATAAAGTGTGTGTGCCCAGCAAATATTTACAGCCACTAAATCATCAGAAAGCTTCTCACTGCACATGCTGATTATCACCCATAAAGGAACTTCTTTAGATATTCCCTACTTGGATTTTTTGTTCATTTTTTTATTTTAAACCACCCACTTTCTGCAAAGTCACACACTAGCATTTAAGAGTATTGGAATTAAGATGGTGCAGACTTAATGATAAATCTGTAGGAGCATCTGTTACTTTTGAAAGCCACTGAACCTCACATGAAAACACTGTAGAAAAAAATTGCAGGATTATGTCATGACTCTGTCCCTCCTTTCTTTAAACTTATGCTAGTCATGTTTCTTATTACTACTCATAAATAATTTGTAGTTTAAAAGTGTAAAAAACTTAATTGAAAACCTGTGCAATCACTCTCCCAGCCTTTTCCGTCTCAATATAGACCCTGCTTGTCCATGAAGCCCCCTTCATTCCATGTAAATCAACAGACAGGATCACATAATGAAACACATCTTCTGGTTGAGAGTTTAATAGAAATGAGAGGGAGATAGACGGTCTGAGCTGTACTTTTATTAACAGCTTCAATAAACCAAAATATTTGGTGCCTTTTTCCTATGCTGCTCAAACCTGAGACACTCAATTTCCATTATCATGTTTCTTCTTATATGGAATTAAGCAGCTCCAAAGCTTCTTTCTGTACCTGAAAAAAATAAATGTAACAAAACAGTGCCAGGTAGTTACAGATTCTTCTAGGAAAACTTGCCTTACAAGCATCCAGACGTTTCACTGCACTTGTGGTAATTCAGAACACTGCTAGGACTAGTAATTTTTCTTCTTTAGTTCAAGATGCTTAATACTTGAAACATGAATAGGAATAAAACAAGCCAGTGTCTTCAGTATAATTCCCTTACTATATAAACTAAGTTTATTTGTATTAAATATAGATACTAGCTCTTGATTTGCTGTGGTCCAATAGTAGCATGTAGGAAGTTGTCTTACCTCTGACCATACCCAACCAACCAAGGGTTTTCAACACTTTGGATTGTGACTAAGAAGTCTGCAGCTCTCTAAGAGATTAGGAAATAGATGTACCAGGACGCCACACACAGCTGAAGCAGATCAGCGGTTTAACAACCTGGCTACAGCACAAAATTCGCTCCTCACTATTCTTTTTTGTTCGGTTCCTAAAGAAGCTTTTGAGATCACTGGTTTCACATTTGCCTCCAGCTAACTAGTAACTATTGGAAGAACTGACCAATTTAATACACAGCTAAGACCACTACTCCTTTAGGCTATTAAATTCCTGTACATTTTGCAAGGTACTGGATGAATATAACAGTCCCACTGAAAGATGTTACTAAAAGAACTCACTTTTGGAAGAAACGGTCCAAGCCTTACTAGAGAATCTACAGGGGGATTCTGAAACACTACCTCAGTAGTCTTTTTTTCTGAGGTATGAAATGCAAAATCCTACCAAAGTATTTCTTACAGTTAAGACATTCAGAATGTGCATCTCAATTGCAGCTTAATGCAAAATGAAACAGAGGTCAATCAACCATAAGAAAAATCAACTGGAAATGAGGCTTTGTTAATCCTGATGCTAACAGGATTGTTTATGAAAGGTAACTGCAATTGCTTTGGTTTATACTGAATGCATGTATGAACAAGTCTAATGGATTACCTCTCCAGGAACCACTTGGAATGTTTAGGTAGGAAGCAGATGCCTACCCTCCAAACCAGAATCCTTCAGAGCAGTTTCAAAGGGTAATTGACTCATGTCATCTAGCATTGGATATTTGCTGTCAATGATACATTACCTTAATTTATCTTATTCAGATCATCTGCATCTCTCCCTAGGGGCCTGGAAAGGACTGCAATGCTAAGGTTTTGGTACATCCGTGGTTTTTATTTCCTTGTGTTCACATGATTGTTAGGTCTTCCAAAATGCGATTCCTACCTTACCCATTTCAGGCATATGAAAGGTGAATCTGTGTTCACATAGAAATAGGCTAGTGCAGGTGCCTGCCTGAACTTCAGCAACACAGGTAAGGCTGGGCTGTTAGCACTACAAAGACAGCATGAAAAAAAAGGGGTAACAGTTCTCTACTATGAATAAAACAGAGTATTTCCAACCACTGTTTTCAGAGGTGGCTAAGTAACATATTAGAATCTTTTGGTGTTGATATGATTCTGAATTGTAAGTGCTGAGCTGTAATTTCCTCTGCATTAATTTCAGAAAACATTCCGTTGCCATGATGTCACACACGTTGGGTACAATATATGATTGAACTATTACAGTGCTCAACTTCCTACCTGCTTGTCCTCCTCTGTCTGTGCAGGATACTCCTTTGCTTTGCTTAACCACAGAAGTGCCATCTTCTTATTGTTTAGCTTCAAGTATGTTTTCCCCAAAAAGAGCAAATTTTTGCTGTAGAAATTTGGATCAGCTATATAGAGACAGGAGAAAAGCTTTAAATGAGAATTAGCAGCACCCTATACTTTTGATACTATATACTATACTTTGATACTTGTTTCAGAAAACATAGAGCAGTTTTGCTTTGGATCACAAGGAAGCCAATGTAAAACTTCCACTTGCTAGACTTTGGTCTCATATACAATTATATTAACTAGCAGCTTGTTAGTTAATATACTAAATGACACTATATTCCTCACAATGAGCAAAGCAGTGAGCTTAATGTGTAACAGCTTTGCTTTGCAGAATTTGGGCTTTTCTGGACCTATCAGGTACATCAGGCAATTCTGAGCAACAGCTTAGCAGGTATAGGCAAGGGAAAATGGGGCACATTTCCTAGAACATACAGATACCAGCTTAGTTTTTGTTGCACAGAAGAAAACAAAGCTATTTGTATCCACACTAAACATTGTTTAAGGAGAGATTTAAAGTTTGCTTTTATAAAGCATCATTCATTATTAAAGGCTAGTCTTGGCTACTGTTCATACTTACAGCACAGGCTTTCTCTGCTGCTGGATTTAAAGTCAGGTTTCAAAATATATGGAGGTGTTTTGAAGGGAAATTTTGAGATGAAGTTCACTGTTCACAGCTGCATTAATTGACACTTAGGGGAAGACACACTGAACTTTTCCTTTAAACTTCACTGATTTAACTATGTACAAATCTTTCAAAGAACACTGTCTTCCCTTGTCTTCCTTGATCGTTCAGTTAGTTTTGCTTATGGCTTCACTCTTGGAGAAATAACATGTTCATATTTTATTTTATATCATGTGCACAGTTTAACTGTCAGATTGGCAGTCTGATCAGAATACCTTCTTAAATAATAAAAAGTGTGCTTTTTCTCTTGTTCTATTTAGAATACAGACTTTTGAACTTTAAGAAAATTCTGAAAAAGTATCACAAAATCACTTTTGGGTTTCTTCTGCCCCCCCCCTGCACTCCAGTTGAATTCCTTGGGGAAGAGTACTTTATCCTAAGGAAGGTACAAATTTCACTTTAATACTTATTCTGAAAAGCCTTTCACATTACACTGTGATGTATACCAAGTGTGTAACATACTTAATAAAATGTGCAACATACTTCTAAGTATCTCTGATAAAATGTTCCAATAGAACAGCCCAGTGTGCTGACTGGCCCACTGCATTTATCAGCTGATCATATGGTGCTGTTTTGGGTTTGGTGGCTACAGCTGTTAAGGTAATACTGATAGCTAGAGGTTTACTGCAAGTCATCATTCCTAAAAGATCTTTTTCAGTCAAAACAAGCCACAAGTATTACCTTCTTCTGCCATGTGGAAGTAACGAAGAGCCTGTTAAAGACAAAGTTGTACTCCTTAAAGTGGAGAATAAACTCAACACAACAGTCAAACTAAAGCCTTATGCACACATCTGAAGGAGTTCCTGTCCATGATCTTGTTTTATTAATTCAGCATGCTACTGATGGTTCTCATTCAATGTACAATTACATTTGGCATTATCTCAAAAGAACTAGTACTTACCCAACTATCCCCCTACCACTTTTTCCATAAGTAGAGTACCACCTCTTAGTTCCTACCAAACTTGTGTTTTTTCAGTTCAACTTGTCAAGATAATTTTGAATTTTATTTGTACTATCCAGCACATCTGCAGTTTTTTCCATTCATTTCTCATGTATAAATGTAATAGATGAAACAAATCCTATGATTCGGCTCATCAATAAATATTTGAGAGAGGACTCCCACACAGCACCAGTTAGTATCCTCTTACGTGAGGAATGAGGATAAATGTCTATGAAATCCACACATTTTTCAACTAGTTTCCCATCCTGCACATATGGAATTTCAGTCCATCCTGACCTTTACCTAATGGTACTAGTTGGAGGGAAAATACTCTCACAGAACTTGGAAGTGTGGATGTATCTACAGAACAGACTTTGTACTGAAACTGCAGAAGTCTTATCATTACAAGTTTGCTTCTTCAGGGACTTTAAGTGCTACACAAGTGGATGTTGGAACTAGCATGATTTTGCAGTATTTGAAATCCTGGCTGACACTTTGTACTGAGAGTGATTTGCTTTTTTATAAACAAAACTTACAAGCTTGGCATTCCATTAAAAAGTTTTATTTTTCAATCAGCTCTTAAATTGCTTTCTGTGTAACAGCAAGCAGCCTTCTACAATTACTTTCTGATGACTCCTGCCCCCCCCCACCTTAAGAGAACAAGTTACTGGTTGCTCTAAACAAAGATTGTAATAGCTGCAGCAAACTCTCCTATTACCAATTTAATTGTGAAGTTTCTATGTATGTATGGGTGTTTAAATCAGATGCACACCGTTTTAGATGCACAGTTTTAAAACATAAGCATCTGGACAGTATGTTTAGGGTGTACGACAGCAGGAATCTTCATAGAAAAGATGAACACAGTACTTTCAACTGAAAAAACCCCACACCATATCTGGCCAGAGAACAAAAGGGTATTTTGTTCACGTTAAGTAACAAAGCAAGCTATTACTTTTTGCATCTAATATAAGGGGATAAATTCTATTAGGACTAGCATAACACCACCATATAAATCATCAGCACTGGACTAGTACACACAGTTACCTGCAATCGAGCACAACAGTAAATACAAACCACATTACATATAGCTTATTTTCTAATGCACAAAGTACATTAAACAATTTTCACTATTCTGTGTGTGCTACAGCTGAAGAAAATTAAAGGTTTTTATGTTCTTAGATATCCTTCACTCTCCGGTTATATTTTCATTTTATTATTGACAGTTGTAAACTCAACTCCATGCTTATTCCATAAGTAGAGGTCATCTTTGTCAGGAAAATAAGTAAAAACTGTTATCATAAGCTTTATGGGGGAAATAATAATCTGTGAAACATTTTTATACTGTACCTCTTGAAATGTGGAAGTTGGTGGTGTGGCAAACAGCGTTGCAGCTATTTTTCTTTGGTACCATGGCATCTCAGCAAAGGAATAACACCTGAAGCAAAAAGGAACATTTATATCTACGCTTCACATTTCTCTTGTTTTCGAGCAACAGTCTCCTAATTGTTGTTGGACATAAAATCTGGATGTCATAATTGTTGATTTGAAGAGACAAAACTGCAGACACACTGCAAGTTCTATAAGCACGTTCTAACATCAGAACAAGAAAGTAGCAAGATGTCTGAAGCTGCTACTAAAGAAGCTTTGTTGTGTGTTTTACTGGGAACTAACTACATTAGCTAAAACTGGGACAGTTACTTAGCATGAGACGGATTTTGAGCTTGAATGATTTTAATGATTTATGTGTATTTTGTTCTAATGTGTTTGCAAAAACAGCACAACTGAGTAATGTCATTGCCTTACCTCAACACTACTTTGCTTTTCTCAATTATTAACATAAAGCAGATCTGCAGTACATTCCTGAGACTCTGATCTATAAGAATGAAAATAAATTCAATAATCAAACCACTGTGTTCTAGGCTAAGCCATGCTATGCTGTTTGCCTATCTACTAAATAACACAGGTATTCAATCAGTCACCTGTCTTATTGGTGCTGGAAGGATTAAACATTTGTGAAGCATTTCAAGTGCACAAAACATTCCAAGTGTAAACATTAAACAATGCTATTTACTTTAGTAGCCTCCCACAATGAGTTTACAATTGTTACTCACTGTGTAAAATAGTACAGAAGTACTGTGTAAAATTCTACAGGTGAAAAATTAATAAATGTAAATGTTTGGAGGAGAGGGGGGCAAGACATGGAATACACAGTCTGAGCTGAAATTCTGTCATTAGATGTGCCTTATCAGAAAGAGGCTCAGTCCAGGACAGACTAGAAAGAGAGAGGAGAAAAATACTCAAGAATTTGCTGATGCCAAATGCCAGTTTCAGATCAAGATGGCTCTGGCACTCAGTAATGACTATATTTAAATGTAGAACATGGGAATATTTTAGAGCCAAAGGCAGTATTAATCTCACATTTCTGATCATCTTTTCTAATTTTCCTTAGGAACAACGCCTTAAATACTTTCCAGAAAAATCTCCCTATCTCAAAATGGACCTTGAGGCTAAGTCAATTGGTAGCATATACTTATGTTTAGAAATCTGGACTACTGCAATTGTTAGATCATGTGGGAATGAATGGTGGATGATGAAAAAAATCAAAGTTTCTGAATTAGTAAAAAACCCTGGAGCAGTAGATTGTTTTAATACTCAGGAGTCAAAAAAAACCATAAAGAAATTGACTGTTGTTTTAGTATTTTTTTAAGCTGAAAATACACTACCTTTTATTTATTTTCAATCTCTCAATACTACAATAGAGATTTCCTGTAGAACAATATAACACCTTTGGTCTTTTTCAGACAACTAACTGAAAGTGCTGTCTGGAGTCTCTCATTAACACATAAACAATATTGCTTTCCATCACAGCACTTGCACAGAATACCCTGGTTAGTATGGAAAGTTCTATTTCCAGACCATTAGCCTGCTATGTAATAGTAATTCTTAGTACCATTTTCACTGAGCAACATATTCAATTTCAACAATTTTTTGTTAATACATATGCATTTATAAGCTCCCTTTACTTAATATAACTTTTAAAATACAGTATCATGACAGATAATAACAGAAATATTTTAGGAATACATCTCACTTCTGACAGTTTTTCACAGATTGTATTAATTTGCAGCCATCACTGAAATTCACTGTAAATTCAGCATTGAGTTTTGACTCCATTCACACACTCCAGAACAAAATGAGCACTACTTGCTATCACTGATGCCCACTGTGGATTCCATGAAGCAAACTTAACGTCTGCAAAATGAGTTTTTAATAGTTCCATACAAATAAATGAACAATTATTTTTCGTCTTTTTGAACTGTGAAAGATTTAAGAGCTAGAATTTTTCAAGGCATGACATCCTGCACCTGTTCAGTATATTTTCATGCTTGCATCAATTACTAGTACATTCTGAATTATTTCAACCAGTTCTGCAATTCATGCAAGGTATTTTATACTTCTGCATTTTTCTTTGTCATGTGCAAACTTTAATTTGAAAATACATCTTACCAAATCCCTATAAGATGAATTGTTGTAGCATCTTTTGGATTCAGTTCAACAGCTCTCTGGTGAGGGAAGAAAAAACCAACAAAATATGTAAAGAAGTTGTTCTGACACGTGGATTAAAATACATTTAAAAATACACTTGTTATCCTACTGTTAATTAAACCAGACTGATAGTGTGTAGAACTTCAAGGCAATACACTATTCAGTTCACAACTAAAGCAGCTCATATCCAAAAATCTGATGACACTGACAGATGTCTAAGCACTTAACTTCAGTGGGTTATTAAAAGTTGCATTTGAGACTTGGCATGGTCAGATTTTGATATAATCTCTAGTGGTATAAATTAGTAGTCTTATCTTCTCCAATATTTGTCCTTTACGGTTACATAATCCACAGTTAAAAGGACAGCCACACAGCCATTTCTCAATATCACAGTTACATTTGATCTAGTCCTAAGAGGTGTCTAAAGCACTTCAGCTATTTCAAGATTCTCTTCTAAAGGGACTTAGTTAGTTTACTGCAGGAGAGAATTCGTACTTCTTGTTTCTGGGGCATTTCTGGAGCGTATGTCACGGTAACCCCAAAAACAAAGTGCTACTAGGAAGTCTGAACAGAAGTACACTTTAGGTATTTCACCAAAAACTAGTTACCAGCTGTCACACAATCTACGTACTGGGCACATTAATATTGTCATGTGCAAAAAAAAAGCATTACCTGGAAATGCTCTTTGATGACAATAGCATTTCCAATTTTAGTCTTGATTCCTTCATAGTCTCCGACATCACTGAGACAAATTCCATACCACTGTAATGCAAATAACAAAAATAAAACATTTAATACAGCACTATATTATTATTATAAAGCACTATATTATATTAAAAATGTACTATCATTTTTAAAAACTTGCAACCAGAACAGCTGCCATGACCACAAATGACAACAAGCAAGAAGTATTTGTTGTGAACAGCTCAAGCAACATCAGAGCAAGCTGCTGGTCTGCATGTGTAATGGAATAAACATCCTCTTCTGATCCAAGATGCCAAGGCAAGTGACTACACTTTGCTACCTCTTTGCCTGTGAGAAAGCAGCACCAAAAAAAAAAAAAAAAGGGCAGAACAAAGCCAAAGCCTGCAATATTTCCATGCTGAAAGAGACATGTACAATGTTTTTAAGGCTACATCGGTGCAGGAGGAGCTGATCACATTAGCTGTAATTACCCCGATCAGACACCTCTTTCCATGGCCCTGCACACATTGAATCAGGAATGCTTCTGTTCCCCTAGAGGAAGTTTACCTGAAAAAGTGTGAACTCAGATCTTCCACAAAAGTTATGGAGAACTAGAAGTCTCATTCATTCTCAACTGAAAAGTTAAATCATACTGAAGTTTGCTAAAACGCACAGTGACATTTGTTCTGGTTTCTATAAGCAGAAATCAGCAAACATGATTTCAGTTATTTTGCATGGTTCACCTTGTGTGCTGCAAAATTTGATTCATTTTTCTCAAGTGCCTTTTTTGCATACTCAAGGGAGTCATATGTCAGTTGTCTCTTCTCCTCTGCAGAAGTACTACCAAGCTGAGCCAGATCTCGCGATGACCGTGCCAGGCGCCATAACAACTCTGCATCATCACTGGTTAGGAACAGAAACACTGATGTTTTAAAACAGTCAGAGAAACAAAGCAAAGGTTTTAAAGGAGTCTTTCAAACTATATCTCAAGTAGGTGATAAGACAGCAGTGCATCATTTGTCATGCTATGGTATGTACAAGCCCAAGGTAACAAACAGCAAATGAAAGCCCACCATTATAAACTGCCTGACAATACCTTTGTTCTGCCATTCTGGTCTGCAAAGCGAACACGTATGCAGGAAAGGTTTTTGTTTTCTCAAAAAAAAAAAAAACCCACACAGATTTTAAAAAACCCAATGGTATCACTCCAAACACCAGAAGGAAAAGGTGGGCTACTCTTGTTCTTAGCTAGATGGTATTTTTCCAGCACTCTGCTAATTTGTATTGATATTTACTTGGAATGCTTAAAACATTATGCATTTTTTTCCCCTGTAATTGTACGTAAATTATTACTTTCTTCCTAGAAAAACAATGAAAAAACACAGATTAGCCATACCACCTGCATATAAGCCCATACATTTATGTATTTATTTATATCACCTTATCAAATGGGGTATGGTAGGTTAGATTCAAATCTAAAGGATCTTAATTTTTATTTCGTTAAGATACTTCTATGGAATATTGCTTGCATTTCAGTATACTTTAGATGACTACCGTTTTAATTTTGGCTTACTATTTTAATAGAGACTTCAGAGTCTTTCAGAATTTTTGCAGTCTATTTTAAGGGATTCAAAACAAGCAGAACTGAAAAACTTGAGGGTTATTAACCCTCACCTTCCACAACTACCACTTCTTTCTTCATTAATTTTTCCATAATTTTTCCATCAGGAGGAAAAAGATCACAAGTCTTTCTTTCCTACTTACATAAGGGTGAAAAATAGGTTCTCCAGCATTCCACAATGAGAATATTTGTTGAAAAATTGATACAGAAGAGCACAGAAAAGAGGCCACAGTAATGTCTCAAGGCAATGAAGTACCTATCTTTGTGCTGAACCAGCAACCGATACAGCTTTTCAGTTTCTCCACTCCCATACAGGTAGTCTGCTTGTTCTATCACATCTTCCACTTATGGAAACAGAAGGACAAGTTACAGTTAATTAGGACATTACCACCAAAACCAAAACATTTCAGAGCAAGACAACCTAGCTGAAAATTATGTAGCTCATTTTAGACGATCATTTCAAATAACTTACAGGCACAGCAGGATTGAATAAGCAGCATGTACAATGTACAACTAGGATGAAAATCCATGCCTCTCCAGTGAAACTACAACAGCTTTCAGCAAGACAGCTTTGGATGCTTAACAGATTTAACATTCAAAGGTGTCTTTCTCAGTGCATCAGACTACCAGAAATAAGTTATTTTTTAACTTGTGAAAATGGCAGGAAAAAAAAAAATGTATGGAAAATGGATCAGCAGGGCAATTAGAGTAGAGATTTGAGAGTAACAAAGCCCCTTCATTAGTATATGTAGAGAATTTAAATTTAATAATAGCAATAAAAAAACCCTCAACTTTTAAAAATATTCTTCATTCTCAATATTACTCCACAGTTTTGCCAGAATATTACTGCAGTTGGAGTGGGTCTCATTATTTACTCACAAGCCAAAACAAAACATTGCTTAAATGTCTTCTGACTGAAATCCTTAGGATCTTCCCAAACATAGCTCCAAAACAGACAATCAATCTACTGAAACGCCTGTGTGTTCAAGATACTAAATGCAAAAATAATCTTGAAAATCAGAATTTGCTTTATAGAATATTAATTGATGAACTAAGTACCATTATTTTTATGATACTTTCTTTTTCTACAAAATACTTTAAAACAAAACAGAGGTGGGGAATATAATTTCCATAACTGGATGAATATAAGAATATATAAATAAATATAGTACTTAGAACAGCGTACAGGAAACAGAACTATCAAACACCACACAATACAGGATTATAGCATGAGAACAGATGGAACTGGAAGGAAAAATACCCATAGGGAAGCAGGTAGATAATTCTGTTAAAGTATGTAACTATACAGGGGAAGAACAAACTCCAAGTTTCCTCTTCTGCCAACATCAAAGCATTAAAAAATTACCTTTTAAATCAAAAGCCTTCTCTAATTTTTTACAGACTTTTTACCTATGCTTACTGTCTCTTTGCTATTACTCCTGGGTCCATAATCAAACTTATAAGTCAAAACATAAGCTCTAAGCCCTTTCATAAAAATTAAGCATATTTGTAAGGTTTCCCTTTTCCTTTCTCAAGCTACTTAGTAAATTTGGTACCCATGTTTAAAGGCAGCACAGTTTCCTTTACAGAACAGGCAAAACATTGAAGGCTACAGAACACAAAAGTCTCCTTTTCGGCTTAAAAAGATCCTAGAATATAAATCAGTGAATTCTGGATAATTTTTAACCGTGCTGTCTCTAAATGTCTTCTTTCAACCCTTTCAAAGATAAGATAACGGTCTACATGGACTTTGGATTTTAATGTTCAAAATGAGCTTTGTCGTACATCTTCAGTATTTTCTTCACTAAACTATTTACTTGCTGACCTGAACACTACTAACGTACCTAATGACTAAATGCTCAGAATTCAAAACTTCTGAATGCATTTCCCACAAGGTGTTTTATGCAAATTATTATACTTTTATTACTTTAGTGTATTTTTCAGGTATTTCTATTTTACCCTTATTTTCACCATATTTATTACATGTCTTATATAAAAAGCCTGTCAGCATTGCTTTTCTTGGCAATGTAAATGTCAGATTCAAATGGGAACACTGAAAAGACAAAGGCAACTAAGAGGTGCTTTTTATGTTCCTCATGAGAAATGATGAATTCTTTATTCCTCACTATTTCTTATTTGTGTACTGAATAGCTATTTCAAATCTAGTCACTGATGCTCCCTCTGCTATAGCACATGAAACAGCTCTTTACTCATTCAAAAATTCAGTGTCTGAATTTTTATTTCTATATGCATAAACATCTAAGATGTTCCTCTTTTTGAGACATAGAGAAACAGCTTACCTGAAGTGGTTACTACCTCAGCTATGCAGTAAGCATGCATCCAGCCAGGCTCACTCTCCATTCTGTCAGGCTTACTCTGAAAATCCTTATTTAGCATGTCACAGACAAGTTCTAAGTCTGCAACAATATCTCCTTTTAAGATATTGTTACTGTCCTTCCTGCAGTGAGACTATTTTTTCAAAGGTTTTGAAAAGATATTTTACCACTTGTTATATTGTTTTCAGGTAGGTAAAGCAAGGCTTTGCTTCCCCCATTTAGTGTGACAGAAATAGAAGACATTTCTCAATTTTGTATGAAGCACTATCTCGGTGTTGCTCAACTAGATTAAACAGGAATCAGAGTATGTTCATACTGAAAACCTGAATTAACTAAATTTTCTAGAAATAGATCAAGTTTTGGTCTGCATTACTAAGAGACCCATATCTTTTCAGTAAGAGTTATTTAAAGATTGGGCAGCAAATTAGTTATCATACACCTTGTACATGTATTCTATCCCTGACAGGATGAGCTACTAGATCTGCTTTCGGTGACATCTGAGATAATCACCTGTTGAAGTGCTGCAAGGCCACCCATAACCAATTCAAAATCATCCTATCATGAAATGACACTGCATGCAGTCTTAATGGAAAAAATCAAAAGCATGACACCGTTTTCCTCTATAATTCTGGCACTAAAAATTTTAACTTTCACATCAAAATAACCAAAATACTTCAAAATTGAAAATACTACCTTTGAAGCTTGCATGAACCTCAGCAAAGCCAGAAATCCGCTTATGAGCTTCATAAACCAAAAAGGACCCTGCTGAAAGCACAACCCCCCTCTGAAGGCTTTTCCAAAGCACCTGTGTAGAATCATAAAACAAGTATTAACGAATATTATCACTCCGAGTTAAAAAAGATTTTTCTTGTCTGTATGACCAGTTATATTTCAGATTTTGAGCAAAGACAAGACTTTAGAATGTTAAAAAACCCTCATAAGACAAAATGCCACTTCATCAGGAGAGTATTTTAAGTATATTCAACAGGACCTCACGATTACACTTAAGAACATGAAGAGAGCACTATACTGAATATAAACCATTAAGTATGGAGAAAACACAAAGTAGGAAGCAAATCAAACTCGTGTTGCTCAAACGAGCATAGGGCTCCCGGTTTTCGCACAAACAAACCAGTCCTTCGCTACGCCCCGCGATGCCGGAGCCTTCACCCGCCTCCCTCCAGGAGGGAGCGGCTCCGCGGAGGCGAGCGGCGGCCACACCCCGTGGGAATCACACAGGGAATTAGGGCGGAAAAGACCTCTGAGATCATCGGGTCCCACCTACGACCGAACCCCACCACGTCAACCAGACCATGGCACTGAGCGCCGCGTCCAGTGTTTCCCTAAACACCTCCAGGGACGGTGTCTCCCCAACCTCCCGGGGCAGCCCATTCCAAGAAGTCCCTGGAAGCGGCCGCGCTGCCCCGCACCGAGCGGCACCCGGCTACCTCGCTCCTCGGGCGCCCCCGGCCCCAGGGGCCGCCCATCGCCTCTCGCCGGAGCGCCGTCCCCAGGCCGGCGGGGCCGCGGCGAAAGGGCCGCGCCAGCGCCGCCATCAGCGCCGCCATCG